>RJWJ010005895.1:0-65603 GCA_004363605.1 Indri indri
CTGAATTCACCATTCCACAGCTAATGCCTTTCTTCTCTTCAAGCAGCTTTAGAATGCAGCCATACCTGAGCCAAGGAGAACTCAGCAGGTTAAAAACAAGAAATATTTTCCTCTAATTAAAGATTGTGAAAAATCATTCTATAAAACAAGTAGAAAGCAAATTTCTTAACAAATAACTTTTAGTTATTTTAAAACGTGTATTATTCATGACAAGAATATTTTTTTTCTCTTGGGATCATTTTGTCCTTTTCCACTTGGCTCCTGTTTTTGAGATAAAGCCATTGTCAATAAACCATTTGGAGGGGAGAAAAAAATGAAGATGACTTATCCAGGGCTGAAAGTTTCATGCTCATCTTATCCAAACATACACATAGACCTCAGCAACACACCCCACATGAGGTGGCTTGATGTTCCTTACACTAACTAGAATCTCTGAAAAAAGATGGGGAATACTTTACTTTGCATTCTCTCTCTATTAAACATCTCCAAACCTATTATGTTACTGTGCTGCCACATCAGTGTTATTACAGAGTCCAAGTCTTTCCACTATTCATAAATTATAATCTGCTGTCAGTTTGTAACAGACACTGGTATATTTGGGGGAAGAAATCAGTGTTCTCTAGCTTGAAGATTATTAAGAGTCTTTCTAAATATCATTAGTTACTTGGTTACTTCACAGACCTCCTTGGTGGTATAAGCTTTATTTTTAAACATTTTTAAAATCCAAATTTCATTTTCTATTTTTTCATAGCTTTGAAAAAATATTCCAAATGATATTTTCCATGATTAACGCTAGCAGCAAGAAAAATTTTGTTGTTAAATTTTATTAAAACCTACTGTCTTTATTTTTCATCTTTGAAAAAGGGAAATTATACCTTTTCCTCCATTTTCTTTACAATAACATTAGCATGTGGACAGTCATACATTTTTGGACTCAGTTTAACCATCCCTGGGGGAAACTTTCATTTATATTAAAAGAAATGAATGAAAAAAAATCTGGTACCTAGCAATGCGGACCGTAAAAATTTTCTCATGTACATTGTAGGATACAAATTTGGCTATGAAGCTACCTAACAGAAATCTCTTCCATTTATGTGATGGTGGAGAGAAGAGATTGTCTTAATAAATATACAAGGGACCTGGAAATGAGAAAGGAAAATAAATTTAAATGCAATTTTCCTGGATTATTTTGACTGACCATAATTCCTGGACTTTAGGATTTCTGGTTAGCTCTCCAATTAGCCTCATATAGAGAGGCTTTATCACAAAATAACATTCTGTAACGCATGTGATTGCATCTTTCCACACCTTGCTCTCCAACCCGAGCCCAACACTAGCAATAAAAATTCCAACCCACGAAAACCTAGAAACTTAACGTCAAAGTCCATAGTAATGGAACATGTGAATTTTATTTTTACTACGGAATGAATCTACCAGAGTTTCCTGAATCTAAAGGGCTTATGTACTGGCTACAGAGTCCAATGTTTTAGGAAACTAATGCAAATGAGAGTCTGCAATCTGCAGACAGGGGATCAGATTGTCAGGGAAGCTTCTGCCTAAAGAATGTGAAGTCAGGAGCCCCATCAAAGGAGTGCTTTTAGAATGTGGCTCAAGTTTTTCTGCCTCTTTGTACTATTTCCCTTTGTTTGTTTGTTTTTTTTTTCTTCCTAAAATTTGTAATATATCCTATTGTGAAAAAATGTGGGGAATTTAGGCCAAATTAAAGAAGAATACAGCTATTGCCTATTAATCCCTTCATAGAAGTAAGCCTGCTACATTTTGTCATGTTACCATCTTGGCTTTGTAGTCCTATTTTTGTTGTTTTCTTTATTAACTATTTTTCATGCATTATTGTATCATAATCGTTTCCCATTTTACTAAAATTATCTTTAAAATTAATTTTCAAAAGATGCAAAATATCTCCAACATAAAGGACCATGTACTTATCTTCTCCCCCGCCCCCCATTTGGGGCATCCTGTCTGTTTTCAGATTTATATTCTCAGAAACAATGCAGCAATGAACATATTTGCTCACAGATTTTTCTAAGTATTTCTGTTTGTTTCTCTGGTATATATTCTAGAAGCAAAATTACTAGGCCAAAGGATAAAAAAAGAAATTTAAATCTCTTGACACAAATGACCATATTGCTTTGCAGAAAGATCAAACACATTTATATGCCCACCTTCGATATATAAGAATGCCTGCTTTTCTGTGTCCATATAGTGTTAGGAAACATTTCTTTACACTAAGATATTAGGAAAAAATATTATCTCATTACTTTTATTATTGGCTTTGCATTAGTTGCAAAGTTACATACTTTATATATTTAATAGGTGTGTAATTTTCTCTGTTGGAAACTTCTTATTCATGTCCTTTATTCATTTATCTTTTAGGATCCTAGTGATTTTCTTACTGATTTCTGTGAACACAATATACACTAAGCAGATTAACCATTTCCTATCAAAATTTGTTGCAAATGTCCAAGTTCCTTTAATTGTGACTGTAATGATTTTTGCGCATATTTTTAATGAAATCAAGTCCTTCATATTTTTCTTTAATAGTTCTCTGTATTGTTTTGTTTGCTGTTCATTGTTCACACAGCTTCGAAAGCATCTAAAAGTAACACAGGCTGTGACCCAGACTCACTAGCAACAAATTGAGTTCTGTGTCACGAACAAAAAATTTGCAGAAGTTAGTTAGTAAATGAGCATGTTTCTCCTGTCTAAATAATCCTTAGCTACCCTCGATGTAAGCCATTTTGGAGAGTCTAAACCATGCTAGTGAACTGTCCTGTGGTTTGTATGTGATTTGCACCCACCATAACTCATGTTGAAATTTGATTCCCAATATGGCTTTTTTAGGAGTTGGGGGTGCCTCCTGGGAGGTGTTCAGGTCATGGGGAAAATGCCATCGTGAATAGATTAATGCCTCTTGCAGGAGTGAGTGAGTTCTCACTTTGGTGGGAATAGACTAGTTCCTGGGAAAGCAGGTTATGAGCAAGTCCAGCCTCTCCTGTGTGTCTCTTTGTACACACTACTTCCCCTTCTGCTTTCTGCCATGAGTCGAAGCAGCACAAACCGCCCCCCACCCCCAGATGGGCTGCCTGGCCTTAGACTTTCCATCTTCCAAAATTGTGAACCAAATAAATTACCCAGTCTCAGATAACACAAAATACAACACAAAACGGACTAAGACAAATTGTGTCTCAGGTCTGTACCTTGAGTCCTGTCAAGGCCATGGTTTGAAACATAGGCTTAGTATTACATAAGTAACTTCACTTTATTTTTTAATCATTCGCTTATTCTATCAACAAATATTTGCAGAGTACCTATTCTAAACTTGGTTAGATTGCAGAGCATCCCAGTGGCAAACAAAAATATTCCCTAAATTAAGATCCAGTATCTAAGGAGCATATTTAAGTGAACTGTTGCACAGCAAACATCTGGATGAGCTTACTCTTCTCCCTCCATCTGTTTGACATTTGGGGTCATCGGGGTTGCCAGTAATAAGGGCCAAACAAGGAGCAGGTAAAGAAAGTGAGAGGCAGAGCGTGAGTATCCATTAGGCAGCATAAACAAAGCTGCAAATTAAGAGGTGGGGTAAACTGGGTCCACCCTGGAACTAGGATCTGGAAATAAGCCCTCCGAGGCGTGTCCAGATTTCTGCTCCCAAAGGCAATGATGACAAGCCCATTTTGACTCATCTCCAAAATAGTCCCTATCATCCTCTTCCAACTGCATTTCTTTAGGATTAAAAATTGTATTTGGATTTAGATTAAAAACATAATCAAGGACATGTTCACTGCAAGACAATTTTAAAATCTTCAAGATCTAGAAAAAAGGCAGCCAAGAACCAAGAAATGCAGTAGTGGAAGATGTTCCTGCTCTCCGACAGAAAAAATAGAGATGCCATTACTAAACCCTGCCACATCTCCCCCTGCCCCCCGCCCCAGCTAATTTATGAGGGTCATCAGTTTAGCCATTTTACAGCCTCCTTTATAAGTTGTGTTAAGACCAAAAACAGCAGAGTGCACTGACTCAGCCCCATTGTTCCTTAGTAACCTCAGCCAGTGACTCTTGATAAATATCCCCTGACTATATTCCTATTCCCAATTAAATGTGAGCTTTCACTTTCCCAAATCATTATGGTTCTGGTAAGTGCCTTTTTTATAACCCTCTTTGTACAGTCATTCATTGCTTAACAATGGGGATATGTTCTGACAAATGCATCATTAGACGATTTTGTCATTGTGTGCACATGATAGAGAGCACTTACACAAACCCAGATGTTATGGTCTACTACATACCTAAGCTGTATGGTAGAGCCTATTGCTCCTAGGCTACAGACCTTACAGTATGTTACTGTACTGAATACTGTAGGCAACTGTAACACAGTGGTAAGTATTTGTGTATCTAAGCATAGAAAATGTACAGTAAAAATATGGTATTATAATCTTACCAGACCACTGTCCTACATGCAGGCATTGGTCAAACATCTTTATGCAGTGCATGACTGTACTTCCAATCATTGTATCCATTTGTAGACTCTGTATAACACTCCACCCTGTCCCCAACGGATTGCATGGATCTCCCGCTACTCCTCCTTGTTTCGTTTTGTGATTGCTGAAAAAAGTGCTTGCAGAATTGAGATTGGTATATTCCCTCTCTCATACTCTCTCTCTCTGCCTCTTCTTATTTCCCCAATTCTTTTGAATCTGAGAATTAAATGATGAGAAATGTAATAGGACTAATGTTTGTGAGCCCCCCACCCCCAATTTATCTGTTGAAACTTAATCACCAATGTGATGGTATTAGCAAATGGGGCATTTGGGCGGTAATTAGGTCATGAGTGTGGAGCCTTCATGAATGGGATTAGAACCCTTATAATAGGGAGCCCAGAGGGCTCCTTCACCTCTTCCATTATGTGAGGATACAGAGAGAAGATCAGCATCTGTGAGCTAGGAAGTGGGCCTTCACCAGGCACCAAATCTACTGGTGCCTTGATCTTGGACTTTCAAGACTCCAGAACTACGGGAAATAAATTGTTGCTGTTTATAAGCCACCCAGTCTTTGGTATTCTGTTATAGCAGCTCAAACAGAATAAGTCAAGGAAAAATAAAACAGTGCCCACAGAGGGGAAATAAAGTTTTGAGTCTTCTCTAAACCTGGCTGGATCATAACTCAGTATATACACTTCCAACAGCAGAAAAGTGAACATCTTTGCCAGACAAATAGCAAATTCCCCTGCAGGGTGGTCTGATACTTCTCTAGTTTACAGACCACAATACTCTAGGACCATATGTACAGACTGTTGCATAGTTTACTTAGGATGCGTCAAAAATATCTCTTCTGAGTTATATTCCCTTCTGAATGTTCTAAATATTGGAATTCACAAGGCTCTTTCCCTTCTTTCCTGCCAGGATTACTCAGACCCAATGTGAGACCATCACTGGCCAGACAAAACATGGACTCAAATAGATTATCTGACCATTATTAAATAATAGAATTCCTTAAATTCTACAGTTTAGCTATCACAACAAATAATAATTATTTGGTTATATACTTGGCTCTGTGCTAGTCACAGGGAATATAAAGGTAAATAAAATAAACTATTATCTTTGAAGAACTCACAGTCTAGTGGGGGGAGATGGACAAGTTAATAAATTAGTCCAATACAATGCAATACGCATTCTAAAAGCACAAAGAAAAAGTACCATTGAAACACTAACCACAAAAACATCTTGCTGAAATATTAAATAGGAAGTGACCAGCTCAACCTAGGATGCCAACAACATTCATTGAGCACCTCCTGTGGTCCGTCCTGTTGCTGGGCTAAGCACCAGGAAGGTGGAAGTGAACACACAGCCTATCTTCACAGTTTAAACTGAGCTGGAGAGAAAAGCCTAGGACAAATAAATCCATAACTTAAAGCATAATTACAATAGTGGAAAGTTCCAAGAGAAAAAGAACGCAGTGGTATGGAAGAGAATGATGGGGAAAATGAATTAATATTCAGAGATCCAGGAGGGGCTTTTAGAGGAAGTGACATAACCGTTCAGACATGAAGAGTAGGCATTAGCCAGGAAAAGAGTTAAAAAGGAGGTTTCCAAGCAGAAAGACTGCATGAGTGAAGACCTTGAGGTGAGACGTAAGTAATTAAAAGAAGCCTGTATAGCTTTAGTGTAGTAAAGTCAGGAGTCCCAGGAGATGGAAATTTAGAAACTGGGATGAGACAATTTAAGGTCTGGTCGGCCAGCTAAGGAGATTGAATTTTAGCCTAACTGCAGTGGGAAGCCATTGAAGAGCCAAAAAATGGGGGATAACATTTCTCCCAAATGACTCTGAGTCCTTATCACATGTTTAACTAAGCATGCCATGGTGCTGCACAGACACTATTTGGTCCTCTGGCGCAAGGCCAACCTTTCTGCAGCACTCTCTTCTTCTGAAAGAATTCCTGCTTTCATTGTCAATGATCGCTCAATGATCTCCTCATTGAGGATTTAACTGTTCCCTCTGTCCCTCCTCTTTTACTCCCCTCACATACCTATGTCTAGTGCCTGTGTCCCCAGAATGCCCTTCAGCCAAGCTGATCGGGGTCCTCTCACCTCATAGGATGTTTTCCCCCTCTAGCTTCCTGGACACCCAGTCCCCTCAACCTCCTTCCCTTTTTGCAGACTCTAATCCTTATTTCTCTTTCTCTGACTCTCCCCAGCTCCTCTCGTCTATGATTTGGTGTGTCCTGTGTTCATGGGTAAAATGGGTGGAAAGAATCAGACTCATTGAATCTGGGAGGGACAGTAAAGTAAGTGCTTATTATGGTCTTTCTCTTTGCCTGTATTTTCTATCCTGGCTGAAGATAGGAAATATTTGTCTTATTATAGACTATATTTCACAACTTACATACTCATTTCCTGTTTGGCATTTCTAGAATTTCTAGCAAGTATTTTTCCTGTTGGAAAGCATGATAAAGATAACCAGGGCTCATCCACATCTGGTTTTCCTCTCCCAGGCACACGAAAGGATGAGACTCCCCCTCCCTTTGCACCAAGACGGGGCAATGTCACCAGCCAATGGGCTGTGCGCAAAAGTGGTCTCTGTCACTGCCAATACAATGCACTTAAATGCAGCACAAGACTCTCCAGAGCCCTTTTCCCTCGCTGCATCAACATGAAGGTTTCATGTCGCAGATGGTGCAATGGAGTTGCCATATAAAAGAAAGTTGCCGAGTGACCTTGACCTGCACTGAACATGAATTCTGTGTTAGCATTTTGTGATATTTGTTACCACAACATAGCATAGCATATTCTGACTAATACAGAAAGACTGTGAGAACTGACCAGACTCCCTTCACACATTATGCCTATTTCCTTGTAAGCATTCCCACTGTTTTCATAGGTGTATTTCCCTGCCTATATTTGATAGGAAGTTTGATTTTTTGTTCGTGATTATTCTTGTTAATTAGCTGTCCCCTGACCCCTAACCAATGTTCTAGTAGTAAATAACAATAACCACTTCACTGATTTAGCATAACAAATAAATAGCACAGACTAGATAATCAAAATTTATTTCAATCTCTCCTTTCATTTCTTTTCTTTTCATTCTTTCTTTTTTACTACCTCCTTTCCTTGGCTACTTTCCTTTTCTCTTATTTATTTCTCTTCCTCTCTCCTTTCCACCCTCTGCAAACAATAGCTGCTCAATAAATGCTACTGATTACCTCTTAGTTGATAAAAATAAAAAATGTCCAAGTGCTAAATGCCATGTCCTTCTTGTCTTCCTTTCTCTTCTTCCTTTCCTCTCTCGTCCTACCTCAGAACCTGACCCTGGTCCAGAATAACTCTCTTGTTTTATCTTCTTTGACATGGTCTGGGGACTCAGCCTGACAGTTTGGGTGGATGTCGAGAGTGAAGGCTTCTACCTCCCAGAGTCTTTTGGGGAGTTTCTAAGCTGCACAGTGAAACCCGATGTCCCCAAACCTCTTTATTCTTAATACATACAAGCCATTTTTCTATAAAAGTATTAATATTACCATAATCAGAAACAGGAGATCACAAAAACCTTCGACAATGGGACTTAAAGATCTTTAGGCTCATGGTGCCAGCCTAAATTCCTGCTTCCCTCTCTAAGGTGGTTATTGGTCTAAAGAAATAAGATTTTAAAGTGCACTAAAAATGATAAAAGGATAAGCAAATCTTAGTCTTCTGTCTGCTATGTCCGTTTGGATATTTCCTCTGGGTTCATTTATTCCAGGTCAACCCTCAGAAGCCTACCTTAGCTCTAACCTTAGCAGACCAGCCCTACATGGAACTGGGAACATATGAAAAACCTAGAAATAAAGACCTTTTAAAACTGAACAAAATGAAGTGTTGGATCAAAAGGCCATGATGTGCTGAAGCCGGCTTGCACTGTCTCGTGGGAGCTGATTGTTAGGTTTTTAGGAATTTGGCAAGTCAGTTGTTAAATGTAACCATTATTAAAAAATAAACTATTTAAACTTTTAATTAAGTAAACTATGTTAAAGGCAATACATGCAAAACTCATCACCTCAATTCTTTTACTAGATTTTTATTATTTCCTATTTGCTGGGAGTTATTTGCATCTAATATATCTATATGATGGAAATGCTATAAAATGGTGCAGGACTGTGCATGTTTTCTCAACTTTGTATTCAGCGATGGCCATTGTGAAAGTATTTATATCATGGAAATCAGCAAATGCTACAAATGAGGGCTTTTCCCCCATGCATTCAGCTGCTAAACCTATTAGCAAGCACACTGCTACAAAAGGGTGGCAGTGTCTTTAAGACGTGTTTAATGAAGATAAAGGCATGAGGTGGGGGAAATGCTTATAGTTATTTCCTCAGAATCTACTGTCATACCGTCCCCTTCCCAAACAGGACCCTAAATCACCCAGCCATGTAGTTTGCGTGGTACCTCGCCTTCGGCTGCAGAACTGGGCCCTTATTGTTTCAAGCCAAGTGGCTTATCCCAAACCTCTGACTACAGTTAGCCTGGTTTAAAGATATATTCATGATCTACATCAGGCCAATTGTGGCCACCGAGGCTGACTTGAGGGACCTGAATTTGAGCTACCAGGAAATCCAATCTGTCATTCCTGCTAGATATGAACAAGGAAGCATAGAGCCCTCCAGAAGACACTGGTATCATCTTGGAACCACCAGTGAAAGAGACTGCCCAATAATGAACATAAGCTGAGGAACTAGAACCAAGAAATGGTGGGAGGAAAAACTAGGTTCTGGATCAGACCTTGTTTGAAAATCTAATCCTAGACTTTCTGTGAGTCAATGAATTTCTCTTTGTCTTTAGTCAGACTGAAGTGGACTTTTAGTTACTTGCACAAAAATGATTCCTTTCTAATACATGACATGGAGTTTTTATCTTTATATGAGATTATCTAATAATCTAATTGCAGGTAGAAAGGAAATACTCTTCACCTTTCTTATTATGACTTTATATGTCCATATGCCTGACCCTCCAAAAGAGAGCAAGCTCTTTGTAGGCTGAAACCTTTTAGTGTACATCTTTGTATCTGTGGCTAACTTAACACTGTACTTGAAAGTAGGGAGCAAGGAGTAAGTGCTTAATATAGATTGGCTTAATTGAATCAATTAGTAAGTCAGGGAGAGATTGTGCAAGAAGTGGAATGAATCAGAGTAAATTCCTCTTCTCTTCTTTGGCCAAGCAGCCAATTTGAATCCATCTGCTGTCATTTGTGAATGTCCCAGGGAAAAAGGAACGAAGCAATGTAGCTCTTACGTCCAACAGTCCAGTCTCTCAACTGGAAGAGGTTATAATTTTCTTCTGGGATAGAGTGAAAATAGGCCTCGGTCTTCTACTTGGCATAAACACTAAGAAAATTCCTTTGGTCTATGTTTCCATGATGTCAAGTATCTGGATAAGAATTAAAATGTGCAGTCAACATGCCTCAAAAAACCTACACATGTGATATCACATTGACAAAAGATCGAGTTATGTAACTGGACTCCTCATTGTCTATATAGGAGTCTGGATTGCTTACGTCAGTGAAAGTGAAGATGAGTGTGACAGTCCCAGAACTGAGTGAACTGTGGCTCTGAATGAAACTAGTCCCTTATGACCCAGGAAGGGAAATAAGTCTGGATCATTGACAAATCAACACGAGTATTTCAGTTACATCTCAAGGCAGAAAGAGAAAATGCCCATGGAAATAGGAGTGCTGCCTGCCTCTGCTTTCTCCCCTCTTGTTTCCTTTCCTCCACAACCTTACTACTGTCCAACATACAATGTATCTGATTTATTTATATTAATTTAGTCCTCTGTTTCTGGGAATGTAAGCTTCAGGAGGGCAAGGATTTGTCTTTATTTGCATTGACTGCTGTATTCCCAAACCCTGGCACACAGTAAATGCTCAAGAAATATTCATCAAACAAATGAATGGCCTTTACAATGGCCATTTGCCAATCAATTCATAACTCAAAAACTAAAATAACCTGGTGGAGGAAAAAAAAGGTGTTTTATTTCCCAAATTAAATTAAAAGACCCTGTGACTTAATGAGTTCCGGCTCAACTGCAATCTAACTGTGTGACTATAAGCAACTTGCTTAACCTTGTGTCCTTTCATTTCTCCATCTGGAAAATGGGGATAACAGTACCAGCCCCATATTCTTCAAAAGCTTCCAAGGATCTCAAAAGAGGCAATAGCTGTGACAGTATTAAGTTAAAGATTCAACACAGAAGCTTAACATTGTTTCATCAAATTAAACAATGATCTCAGTTGTTCTTTTACTCATAAAACTGACAAAATTTCATTTTTCAGCCTCTGTTCTCATACATGCTAGCAACTATGCATTCATCAATTTTATATATTTTTATTGCTTCCAAAGTATTTTTATTTAAATAAAAAATCATTTCCAAACAAAACTGTCATTTCTGACACTTCAATTTTGCCTTCAAAGGAACAAACTTTTTAAAGATAAAACTTGACATACTCAACAAATGCAACTGAACCGATATTTATTTAGACATGTGAAATGGCATTTCTCAAGGGTAATCGCTCTTTCCCCCAATACATCAATAGCAAACTAGGCTTTTAGCTGTGGAAATTTTACTTAACTCTATTTTCATTTTCCCCTTCAGGGAAAATGCAGTTCTATTTTGCAGAGTCTCCCCTTCCAATCTTTAAAAAGAGACCCTGTACCTTTAATAACAGAGACCTGGAGAGAGGTTTCTCTCCAAACTTGTTCCCTGGCTTCCAAGTGACGAAATCAGCTGTAATTTGAGAGCAGAGAGATCCTCGGGATATCTGCAGCCAAAAGGAAAAGCTCCACATTCCCACCCAGTCCAGGAATTGAAATAGTATCAGAAGGCAAGAGCCTTTCTCTCCAGCTACACGCTCCATCTCCCAGGAGCAAGGGGGAACTCCGAGAGCGGGGCGACAGCACCAGCGTCCTGCCAGAGCCCTGGAGGAGGGGTTCCCCGCTCCCCGCCTGCAATCGGGCGCCGGGACAGAGCCCGCGCGGGAGTTGCAGCCACCGAGCAAGCAGCAAGCGGGCGCACAGCTAGGTGCACCCTGCACTGCTGCACAACCACATGAAGCCTGCTGGGGAGCGGGGGCCAGGGTGCAGCGAGCCGTCCAGGACAGAGGCGGACGCCATCTCAGGGAGGCGCTGACTCCCAAGGAGACCCCCTTCCTTGTGCCTGGGCGGACAGTCTTCTCCTGGGGTCCCTGGTCATCCCGAATATCCAGAATGGTGTTCCTGAAGTTCCTCTGGATGAGTTTCTTCTGCTACCTGTGTCAGGGCTACTTCGACGGCCCCCTCTACCCGGAGATGTCCAATGGGACTCTGCACCACTACTTCGTGCCCGACGGGGACTATGAGGAGAACGATGACCCCGAGAAGTGCCAGTTGCTCTTCAGGGTGAGTGACCACCGGCGCTGCTCCCAGGGGGAGGGGAGCCAGACAAGCAGCCTGATGAGCCTCACCCTTCGGGAGGAGTTCACTGTGCTGGGCCGCCAGGTGGAGGATGCTGGGCGCGTCCTGGAGGGCATCAGCAAGAGCATCTCCTACGACCTGGACGGGGAGGAGAGCTACGGCAAATACCTGCGGCGGGAGTCCCACCAGATCGGGGATGCCTACTCCAACTCCGACAAGTCCCTCACTGAGCTGGAGAGCAAGTTCAAGCAGGGCCAGGAACAGGACAGTCGGCAGGAGAGCAGGCTGAACGAGGACTTCCTGGGGATGCTGGTCCACACCAAGTCCCTGCTGAAGGAGACGCTGGACATTTCTGTGGGGCTTAGGGACAAATACGAGCTGCTGGCCCTCACCATCAGGAGCCATGGGACCCGGCTGGGTCGGCTGAAAAACGACTATCTTAAAGTATAGGAGGAAGGGCACAGATAGGAGGGAGAGGGAATCAAGTCAGCCCCACTGTGGAGGGCAGGGGGATGGAAGATGGGGCTACAGTTCCCTTATACCTACTTTTTTTTTAATATCCAGATTTGCACTTTGAGAATGAATCTGAGGTCGTCTTTAAAAAGAAAGAAAAAGTTCGTAATTGAGTAATATTGTTTTTTGGTTTTGTGTTTGTACATTATTTATGTGATTGTTATGGATATATCACCTGGAAAGAACAATTTAAAGCTATGCCATTCCTAGAGTGTTTTATAACTCTGCAGAGATACTTGTTTCAGCCACGTCTAAAAGAACACAGTTTATGTGGCAGGGACTGATTAAACTTCTCCATCCTGGAGATTATGTGGAAATAGCCAAAGATTATAATGCATAGCTCCCTTCAGCCTCCAGCCTTCTCTCTTGGGCTCTGAAAGCTGTCAGAGTTGCCTGTTTTTCAAATGAGGTCCAAGGTGCTGCTCCGCGTGCCTGCCAGCTCATGGCAGTAGCTTGTTTCTTCTCCTTTTCTCTCTTATTTATTAACCGTGGTCAGAGAGTTGTTTTGTTTTCATTTTTTTTTGTCAGAGTATTGTCAAGAAACTATATGCAAATCATCCTTTGCAAGGAGATTTCCAAAGTGCCTCTGTGCGTGTGTGTAAGTTAAAGTGGCCACATTTAAGAAGTCCAAGCTTTGCTGTGGCTGCACACTCACGAGGACGTGCTGATTCACTACGCCTCTCATTGTATGTCTATGCTTTGTCATCAGTGCTCCAGTAAATTACAGAGAAGTAGATAGATTGCTTAAACATACCCCCAAATACCCATGATTTAGGTTACCGATGTATTCTTTCTCATTTGGGGGTTTTGCTTCTGTTTGCTTATTGGAAACTTGTACTTCAAGTAGGGAGAATTCTAATTCTAATAACTCCTTAGCTAAGTTTTATTATTCAGCCAATAAATATGTTTTCATATAATACTGGCTTATTTTCTAATTTACCTCTGTAATTTTCACATTTCAAAAAGGGACCGATGCCAGAAAGAAGGACGGGATTTAAGCCAGTTTACTTAGAGTATATGATAAAGAAGGCAGAAGGATAGCTACATATTTGGCAATGCTCCTCTCCCCGGCCACCCTTGCCATCCTCGCAAGGAAAAATAAAATCTAGCCCATAGCATAACTTTAAATTTGATATCTACTGGTGTGCTTAAAAACTCCAATTTTCTCTAGTTTTTCTCCACAGACTCAACTGGACAAGTTTATGACAAAGCTCATACCTGACATGCCCTCACCATGCAGAGAAAGCACTCTATTCTAAGTTATGAGAACTACAATGATGCTTAATACTTTTGAAGCCAGATCTACATTATTTAATTAATGGCTTAAAAGGTTGGAAATGCACTTTAATTCATGTCTTTCCCTAGCCAATCCTCACTCTTACTTTAAATTTGCTTTTCATTCACATATATGCACACACACACACACACACACACACACACACGTACACACACACACAGGACAATAAATAAATCTTCACATTCTGTTCAACAAAAATCCACTTTTTTCTCTCCCATACAAGAGAGAGCAACATTCCTATGAAATGTCCAATGTTCTCCTATAACAGTAGGGGTAAGTGAGGCCCAAAGCAGCTAAGTGACATCCTCAGCTAGTTGTAACAGCCCCAGGTCTTTTGAATTTAAGGCAGTACTTTCCCCAAACTGCTCTTTTCCAAGGATACTGAGAGATGAGAGAGAGAGGCCTGAGGCCTGAACCTTTGCTCAACTACCTTATTGTTTAAAATAAAAAAGGAACAGTGTGTGGAACAGTACTTAAAATCATTCATAATTTCTTTAGCTGCTTTCTAGACTTACAAGTGGGATGAAGGTCATTTAAAAGAGTTTCTTTCTTTATTCTAAAAATATGAGGAAAAAAATAACAGCAAAGGCAAAGAAGATGATATTTGGTGATTAAATGTCTGTAGTTTGAAGTCAAAACCCTTTGTGCCTCAAAAGTCTCTTATCACTCGTTTCACAGTGGTCAGGTCTAACCCGAAGACATATCAAACGTCATGTCTTTGATCTTCCCAACTGAAAGAGGAGTATATTGGACATGTAATAGCGATGGAAAACTATTTTTTGTGTGCATTCTTATTTCAATCAATTGGCAATGGTCGTATATGATATTATGTTAAGAAAGATTCAAAAGCTACAGAAGTAGAGTGCTGTCCCTAATTAGAGATGTCTTCCATGGGTGCAGTAAGGGGAATGGCAACACATCTGCCATAAATTTGAAAACCCTGAAATAGATGATGTATGAGGTTCTTTCCAGCACTAAACATTCTATGATTCCTGCAAAACCAGAACAAAATTATCTGGCATTAAATCATTCCATTCAAGGTTAGATGTAGGGCCAGTAATCCCACAAAGTCTTATGTAAATGGCCTCAGAAGGCGAATGGGAATTTCCAGGTGGGGGGAGGCAACAGTCTTGGATTGCCACCACAGAGGCTAGCATCGCAGGCCTTTCCAAACCCTCTTATGGTGGGAAGCCAGCCCCACTCAGATCTTTCCTCCCTGCTTCCTCATCATTCTCATTAGACTTCGTTACTCGCCCAGTGACAGATTCTCTTTTAAAGTAGTGGTTCATTATTTTCTTAGACCATGAAATATTTTGAGAATCTGAAGAAAACCACACACTCTCTTCTCTGCAAAATTTACTTACAAACACATCAATACAATTTAGCATTTTTAGTTATTTTTATAAGTATTTGTTGACCATTTAATCTGTGTCAGGCACTGAGCTAGGCTGTGGGTAACTCTGGGATGTTGCAAAGCCTTGGGACTTCATCTAAGGACCAAAAGTTTTAAAAAGCCTCTTAGAGTTTTATTTGGAACAGAGGGCATTTATTGCTGTTGTTATTGTTGTTAGTTATAACAATAACAAAATAGCTAACTTTTTGGAAACTCAGTATTATTGGCAAGACTCTGAGCTAAGAACTTTGCCTGGGTCATTTCTCTTAATTCTAACAACAAACTGTGTAAGGAAAGTATTTTAGAAAAGGAAGTCGTATGTGTCAATCACTTAGAATAGTACCTGAGACAGCATGAATCTTCATTAAATGTTAGTTGTTATTACTATTTTTATTATTACCATTATTTTTATAACTGAGACCTGGAAAGCTTAGGTATGTTTTTCAAGATTAAAACTGCGTGATGCCTTAAATACTTTACTATGCTCTTATTTTAACTGATGATTATCTAGTGGGATATATGAGCAAATAAAAGAAGAATGTAGAGGATAGGGGTCCACTGGGGCTTCTAGCCATCCACTCCAAATGTTGTCCAGTACGGTTCAGATTCCTGATAATGTCTGGCAGCCAGCAACTAAGTGACTCTCTGTTTATAGAATTTCTCATTCCTACTTTCTCTGTGACTTACACTGTTCAGTACTACTGATTCCCACTGTCTCAATTTGACCATGGGAAAACTTCCGCATACCTATTTTGAAGCAGTCTGCAGGTATCGGTCTATCTGGAGTCTGTCAATGAAAGACACCAGGCTACTTTAGCCTCTGCAACAAGCAAAGCCAGGCCCACAGATGTCGTCCAAAGCTGGCAGGTGCATTCAGCATGGCAGCACCGAGAAGCTGTCCAATAGTTCACACGCTTTTCATTGCCTTTTAAACTCTCGTTTATAACTCTGCTAAGGAAATGGGCTCAAAACTTTCTGAGAGAAGCCTTGAAACTTAGATTATAAACTATTTTAATAAGTTATAAAACTGGCCATGAACAATATGAAATCACACTAAGGGGCAATACGTACGGTCAAATTTCCTTGAAGCATTTTTTTCAGAGGATGATTATTAAAATCTTTTCAATATAGACTGTTACCTGGATGTAAAATAGAAATGCTAAATGTGGTTTACACATGCTTTACTCTAAAAGGGATAACTATTGGAGACATAAGAAGTCTTGGTTAGAAATAGAATACAGAAATGTGTAACAGTAATTCACCCATGTAGAGAATGGGATTCTGTAAATCACCTTAGTCATTTGGGAATTGGAGTGGTCCTTAGGAATACTCTTTGCAAAGTCAGGATTTTGATGGATATGTCATTCATCAAATATTTTTAATATGATACTATATGAGGTAGCCAAGACAGAAACAGTTTATGGATATGGGAGAAAACTGACACCTAAACAAAATATGCGGGTACAGCAATGTAGGGGATGAGAGTTTGCACAAGGTTCTGTGAAAGTTCAACAAGAGTCTGAATTAGAATTGTCTGGGAAATGTAAAGCAGTGTGTCTTAGCCTGCTTTGTGCTGCTGTAACAGAAATGTCTGAGCCTGGGTAATTTATAATGGACAGAAATGTATTGGCTCCCCATTCTGAAGGCTGGGAAGTCCAAGATCAAGGTGCCAGCAACTGGGAAGAGCCTTCTTGCTACATCATCACATGGTGGAAGGCAAGAGGGCACGGGAGAGCAAAAGGGGGCCAAACTCATCCTTTTATACTGATGCCAACCCCACCTATGAGGGTGGACCCCTCATGGCCTAATCACCTCATAAGGGCCCCACCTCTCAATATTGTTACCGTGGCAATTAAATTTCAGCGTGAGTTTTGAAGGGGCCAAACATTCAAAGGATAGCACAGTGCAAATAAAATAAGGATTTGGCATAACCACACATTCAAGAGATATAGGAGTTTCATTCTTACTGCTGGTGTTATTGTTGCTTTACCGTTTTAATAACATATTTTACTGATCACAGAAGTCATATCTGCTGAATGCCAATAACATGAAAAATACAGTAAGCACAAGAAAGACAAAATCATTCATATTCTCAAACTCCTTCTGCCATATACCCACTATTTGCATTCTGGTGCATGTTCTTTCCATACTTTTCATGCATATTTAGCGTATTTTTTTTTTTTTGAAAATGGATATAATGAACACACTGTTCTGTTGCCAATGTCCATTTTCAGTGTTAAATATGTTTAACTGCCTAAATCTCTTTAAAATGAGTAGATTTTAAATCCACAAGGTTTCAGGAGGCAGAAGCTGTGGATTCTAGATTTTGCCCCACAATGTATTAGCCATGCAACTTTGAACGAGTCTCTTAAATGTTCTGAAATTTAGCTATTTTGTGTGCAAAATGAAGATCATAATAGTATTTATTGAACAGGCATTGCTCAAAGTGTTTTCCATATATTATTTTATATAATCCTCCTAGGGTTATATTTCAAGTAGATACTATATTTTCTAAATTTTTCAGATAAGGAAACTGAAATATAAAAAGGCTAAGAGACTTGCCCAAGTTTTCACAGCTAAACAGGAACAGAGCTAAGGCTCAAACACGTAGTCTGACTCCTATACTTCCCTAATAGCCGCTAAATGATGCTTTCCGTCTCTGAAGGCAGGAGATTGGACACACGATTTGTTAACTCTCTTCCTATTCTAGGATCTATGATAAATGGCCTGTGAAATGAGTATTTTCCTTATATAACTTCCTTAGTTGAAAAAATCCAAACCCAAATTTTCTCAAAGAAATTTTTTCTTTCTCTGCTTGATTTTAGGTTGAGTAAAGTATAAATTTCTTACACCTGCCCGTGTCATTCTGTGTTTCTTTGCCTAAGAGCAACTGGCTTCTTGTTACATTTTCCAAGAACTTTCATATGTATTAACATGTTGCCTATAACAATGTTTTACAGATGCTGAACTAGCAAGGATAGTTCATGGTTTTCACCATTTGGCAGGTGGTACCCTAATGGTTACAGCTACCAAGTTATTCTGTCAGTACTTCCTGAATTCAGATATAAAGATTTCTTGTCCTTGCAGGTCTCCCAAACTAAGAAACATATAGTATTCATATTAGACAGTGCTATGTACTATTTTAGATAAGATGGTTTAAAAAGACCTCTCTGTGTAAACAGGAGATATTTGAATTGAGCCTTGTATCTTGAGTAGAAGCCAATAATGTAAAAGTCAGAGGAAAGAGTGTTCCTGGTAATAGAACAGCAAGTACAAAGTCTGTCAAGCAGAGACAACTTTGTATGTTTGATAGAAGAAAATAAAAAAACTCGGTGTGACCATAGCAGAATAAACCAGAGAAAGAGTGAAATAATTTGAGTTGAGGGGAAAAATGCAGCTAGGTAACCGAAGAACTGGACTACCATCATAAGAAATGTGCATATTATTCCAATTTCAATGGAAAGGACCGGGGGTGGGGTGGGCAGGAGGGATCTACGCAGAAGAGTGATATGATCTGCTTTACACAAAAAGACCGCCATGGAAGGAGATTAGTCTGGAAGGAAGCAAGAGTGGGAGCAGGAAAGCCACTTGGTCACGTAGCTACTAGGTCATGCCAAGCATACATGATGGAGGCATGGTCTAAGGTGGTAGTGGCGAAAATAAAAAGAACTGGTCTTCACCTTGCACAAATATGGCCAAGTGTTGCTTTTTGTCTGAGAAAAATATGTGTCAATCTTCTCAGCCTGCTCCTACAATGATCCAGTTCTCCAACTCTGATTCCCTTTCTTCTCCTCCTCCACCTTTGAATTTGATGTTAGCATTGCCTACCTCTAATTCTTGATCACTTTCCCTTCCCTGCTCTCAAGATATCTGGATATGTATGAATGGGATTAAGCTGTTCTTCCCGATTATATCAGCTAGTATATGAATCTCAGATGCCCTTTCTGATTCTAAGCCCTAACTCTGTCCCCCCAGCCCGAGCCCTGTCTCCCCTATTTGATGGGCTAAAATAGACTGATCCATGAAGGCGGAGATTTGCACTCAACCACAGGAATGCCTCACATAACTTACTATTACATAGAAACAACTGTGATTGCACTAATGTTTAGACATCTTCCTTTTATGAGTGATCTCTAGATATAAAAATGTTCTCTTGAGGATTTCCAGTGACCTCAGAATTTTGCATTGCCTTGTATTTATTAAGGACATGTAACATTCTATTTTGACTATAGCAAGCATTTACTTTGATGGCTTGTATAGTTCACCATTTCCCTGCATTTTTCTTCACAAGGGTTTATCTATATAAGCTATGCCTAGATATAAAAATGTCCACTTGAGGATTTTCAATGACTTCAGAATTTTGCATTGCGTTGTATTTAATGAGGACATATGACATTCTATTTTGACTCTAGCAAGCATTTACTTTGATGACTTGTATATTTCACCATTTCCCTTTTGCTTTTCCATGAAAAACAGAAGATATTTTGTATGTCAACAGCTTGCTGTTTACAGAAAGAAACCTGACAGCAATGATTAATGAGGTAAATTCTCCATGCTCTAGGGTTGGCAGTAAAGGCTTGCATTTTCCAGTTGTGAAAAGTTTCCTCCAGCAGGCAGTTAAAGAAATGTGTTTCCTAAATGTCTTCTTTTGCTTTGATCTTTTCCCAACTCTCATCCCAAGACCAAGCAAATGAGGTTGCTCCCCTCAACTTTCAAAATGTAGGCTTTACTGGCGGTCCCACCAAGTCAACTGCTAACATTTTCCACAAGATTCTACTACAGATTACATTATAAAGAGTGGAAAACCTAGTGGGTTCATGTTGTTTTGAGTTATATTTTTGCTGACCCTTCAAACATGAGTTTTCTCCTGCCCTGGCTCCTTTCTCCCCCTTGCCTCTGCCAAGTTCTTTCCCTCCTGTTCTCTCCTCTCTTGTTCTCTTTCCCTCTTTTCCTGAGACAGGATGGATTCACTGTTGGGAGCATGAGAAGTAGAGACAGGACCCAATTCACATTGCGTCTCTGCAACTTATTAGCTGGGGAATCTAAGCAAATTGTGTAACCTCTTGGAGCCTCCAACATATAGTGGGGAATATGACACGTACTTTGCAGGGCTTTTGCAAGGATGTGCTAAGCCAGTGTGGAAAGGGCTTGCTGTAAGACTGAGAAAGTGTCACGATTCTCACACAATCTGGTACTGTGTAGTTACTTCATTGAGGATCCTTTTTTAAGAAGGGATACCTTGAACGTTCCTTGGTTGAAATGAAAAATATTATGTTTCAGATAAGGCTTAAACATTCTATGTATTTCCTATGAAACAATCTTGTCCTGCTCCTTCTAGGCAGGCTCTTCAGAAGCCAAAGATGTGTTTGTTCCCATTCATGTAAGAGAAACTCCTATACACCACAAACACTCCCTTCCTATTTCAACTAAGGGAATGAATGCTACAGCAGAAATAACAGACAATGGGCTTACCCTTTATTTTCAAATGTTAACAATGTCTTTGCTTTATGCCTTGAGTATGGAGGTGACACCAATTAAAGAAACTTGGGAATTCCAGTATAGACAACTACAGTGAGAGAGCTCTCAAAACTTGGCAAATAGGTTACCAAGTGAAAGAGAATAAGAATATTAACTACTGAGAACTAATGACATAATAGGCCATGGCAAAGTACAGTTTTTAGGCCCATAAGACTGAAGCCAGACCCCAATGGTGGTGACAGTCTCGAAGTGATCTCAATACAGAAAGCATTAGAGTGACAATATGAACCGTTTTATGTAACCCCAGACTCTTACTATATGATTTTGTGCCCTTAACTGCCTGGTATGACCCTGTAGTGTCCAGGTCAAGACCTTGCCAGGGCTGGTAGATTGGACTGATCCAAGCCCTGTTCCAGCTCTGATGTATGTGGGCTTCGCTGACAGTACCTGGGAACACTTGCCATGTACCTTTGATGACTTTCCTGAAGTGAGAAGGCAGCTTGGTAATTCTCCAGGTTGCCTGCCTCTCCCAACGCAACCTCTGCCTGGCCTGCGAGGGAAGAAGTCTTTGCTTAGTTGAACAAAGATTCAGGATAGGTCACAGTGGTCCCTCTAACACACACCCAGAAAAGACTTGAATCTGTACCCCATTCAATACAAAAGCAAACAATCTGGCCCAGTGAACACTTACGCATGCTCATATTTAGCTATAAACGTAAGGAATGAATAATCGTATTTCTTTTCTAAATTAAAGGCATTTTGGTTACTTGAAAAGGCAAAAAAGGACAATCTTTAACTACTTGGCTCAAACAAAAACTCGTTCAGGCTTAGGAATTGGCTAAGCCCATATTAATAATAAATACTCATGCCATAATCACAGTTTCCATAGACCTTCTAATGTCCGAGAGTTTCACCACAACAAGAATCGCTGTGAAAAATCTGGACTGACAGTTCACAATAACGGCATAATACTAACAGGATGTTAGGTTTTAAAGGGATTTCCCATTTCCTCTGTAAAAATCTTGCCATTACCAAAACATGCAACCACTTTTGCCTTTAAATCACTGTTTAAAAAAAAACAAAAACAAACTATTGTCCAAGAGGGCTATTTATTCATTCATCTATTCATTCAACAAATATTTATTAAGCACCTACTATGTGTAGTCGCTGTACTAGACTTAGAGGATAATAATAGTAACAACAGTGAAATGGACAACATTTTTGTACTACTTATTATGTGTCAGAAACACCATTCCAAGTATGTTACACATATTTAACACAGGTAATCCTTGCAACAGCCTTTTACAAGGGTTGCTTCTACACTGCTCAACTAACTTGTCTAGAATGTCACCTGACGCCTGTGCCAGCCTTTCTCTGTTGCTCTTCCTGATCTCCAGCCCTGCCACAGTCCCATCTCAGGCTATCAACCTCTCCTGATCAATCTGGCACCCCCTGCCCTCTAATGTAACTGAAGTTCAAGACATCTTCAGATCAGAAGTCTGGGTGTATATGGAGAGAGTTATTCCTCAGTGACCCTAGGAGATAAATAAAACAAATTTTGGATTAAACTGACAAAGGAATAAGGGTAAATTATCATGAGAAGACCTTGACCCCAGGTTCAAGTGTCCAGGATTGAGCCAGCCAACCTGAGGACAAAACAAGATTTCAACATTATGTTAACCTGCATCAGGCTAACACAATAATAAAACCATACTTGTAATTACTTCCCTAGACACAGTATTGGCCCTGAGAGCTACACAGTCCGAGAACATCAGAGATAGAAATAATGTTAACAACTGCAGAAACTGAGGCCTAACTAGGTGAAGAAACGTATTCCGGTTCCCATAAATTCCTGGTACCAAGGCCAGGGAATAATCACAGAGTCACAAATCCATAGGGCCAAGCTCATTCTGTTCACCTGGTCATCAGCTGCCTGAATCCTCCCTATAAAAAACAGCCCTGCCAAGTGATTACACGGCCCATGCTGGAATTCTTCGAAGTATGGGGCACTCCCTTCTCTAGGGGGGACTGCATTCATTTGTTGGAGAGTTCCAACTCATAAAAAGTCCTTTTACATTTTGAACTGAACTCTCTCTCCGTGTATCTTCTACCATTCAGCCCCCATTTATCCCTTTTCCACATCAAGTTAATCAAGTATCTGGTAGCTCCTTTGCCAGGATCAACATCCTCACTTCCTTCTAGCCTTCCTTATGTAACATAAACAATAGCCCAGATCTCCCGGCTCTGGTTTATCACTGGGAAGAAATGATTTATAGTGGTTAAAAGCATGGGCTTTGCAGACAGAAAAACCCCTGGGTTGAATTTCAGTTCTACACTCATATTAACGTCGAAGGGCAATTTACTTTATTTGACCATACCTTGCGTTTCTTTTGTATAAATCAGTAATGATGATACTTATCTTGTAGGTTTATTCAGGTGAATAAATGAAATATCATATGTAAAATGCCCAGCACCACATCTAGCACTTTGTAGGAATGCAACAAATATATTTGAATAGATGAATCAATGAACCCCTAGGTGAGTGCTTTGTCTAAATTTGGCACTAATAAGCGACTTCTGTAGAATGAATATCAAACCTGGAGAAGACCCTGTGTGGGGAAAGGAGCAAAGGGAGAATGAAGGGGAAAATGCCCAAATGAGAGCCCAAAGCTGCCATGGCGAATGAACTCTATGTCAGGCACCCTCAGTCCTTTCTGGTTGTCACAAGTTCACCAGCCACCTGATAAGCAGTTGGCTTCACACTCACTGCTGTGCTCAGGAAGCGGAGAGGAGGGAAGGGTCTTAAATTGAAGTCCTTTTCAACTAACTCTGGACCTTCTCATAAAGGACTGACCACATATGAATTTGAAGGCCCAAACACTAAGTTATTTTGGGAATGGGATAAACGGTACTTTATATCTTTTTTCCCTCTAAAAAAAAAAAACTGCTGAACAGACTTTCCTAACTCTTTCCCAAAAGCTTCATGTTTGGGGCTGAGCTCAGCCCTGGAAGGTCTCATTCTCGAGAGGAAGGCCTGAGAAAGTCATTAAAGGCAAGTGAAAGCCCTGGAATGGAAATACACAGGGAAAATGGAAATTCAATTGGCTTTTTCTCCCAGGTGATCCATCTTTTAATAACAGGAAGATGAAACCAAAGCAAACCGTCTCAAGGATAATATCTCCTAAATCATTATAAAGTTAAATATAGGTTAAAGTAAGGGCTCTTAGACACCACCTGTCTTGCCTTGAATCACAGCTCCCCTCCTTATTATATGGGTTATCTGTGGCAAATAACTATAACTCCCTGGGCCTCAGTTTTCTCCTCTGTCAAATGGAGAAATTGTCCCTTATCTCATAGAATTTTGAAGAGGAAGAAGTGAGAGAGTCTAGGTTGTATATGGTCTGGCATGTGTGTTAAACTATTGCATTAGGTATAAAACGATGCACAGCAAGCAATCTTTGTCCTATTAACATGAAGGGGTCAAATGATGAACACCTGGAGTTCACACTCCCCCCCCCTTGCCTATTTGGCCTCTCCTTCTCATGCTATCTCTCTCCTCACTCTTGGTAAAAAGAGAAAAACTGCACTAACCCATTATTCATCTCACTTACCAACAAAAAGTTTACCAAAGAGGAAAACCATATGCCTTAGGGAAAGAGCACGACACTGAAGGAAAAGGGTAGAGGCCTGGGATGCTGCTAAGAATCCTGCAGTGCTCAGGACAACCCCCTATAACAAAGAATTATCCAGCCCAAAATTTCAATAGTTCCAAGGTTGCAAAACACTGGTCTAGAATGTGTAAAACATAAGGGAGTAGTGGGATGAGGGAGAGGTGGCAGTTATGTTGAGGATCTTGAATATCAGTCTAAGATTTCTTCCCAAAAGTAATGGATGTGGTATAGGATTTAAGGCACGAAGAAACAGAATTTTAGAAAGATTTGTGTAACAAAGTTGTGTTTACTATATCGGAGCACAGAGATGCTAGAGAGTTCTAGGTATCCTGATGCAAATTGACATATTTTATATATTATTGCAATTATAATGCACCAGCATCTGGTTGGAAAGTGAAAGCATCTATCAACAGGTTAATTTTATCTCTCTGGCTCCAAACAAACACAAACACTTGATTCTGGTCCTTCCATTGATTAGGGCTTCCTCTACACTTTGGCAAGACAATGAAAGGGGATGAGGGGAGTTGATTTAGTCTAACTAATAGTTTGGCATGTTGCAGACAAAACATCTGGTTGATTGGTGCTTTCATGTTTCACTTGGTGGTTTTGACATGGAGGAAACATAATCATTGTTGGATGCTCACTAGTCATCATTGTAAACCCAGCTGATCATAGGGTGGAATCAACTGGTCCTAAAATAAAGAATTGTAGGTATATGTCTTTAGCCTGAAAGATCATTGCTTATAAGAAAAATGAACTCTAGAGTTGAAAATTAAGAACTCGAGCATAACTTTCACTTATGCCTCCTTGAGACTGTTCAAGTTCAAATGCCCTTTCGAAGTTGCCTTTTATGCCCGAGAGTTTGTGTGACTCATGAAAGCACTGAGTCAAGCCACATTCCCTAGATTGGGGAGACATCTGCCTGGAGAAAGGGGCTCCTTTTTCTTCACACACAAGTTTCTGTCTGCTCCCAAAACCACATAATCCAAGAGGATGTATCTACCCAGAAGGGGAGTAATATATTTTGCTTATGATTTTTTAAATTTATCTGCCAAGAGGAGACTCCTTGTTTTAATTCACCTAAAGGAAGAATACAAGCCAATGAAAGCCTTGGTTCCTTTTTTTCTGCCTTTCCGAATTCTACACATCTTTCCAAGCCCAGTTCCTCTCACCTCCTAAAGCTTCCCTGGGGGCTACTGTCCATGGTGATAAAATACACAACAATGTTGATTGGATCACTGTGTCAAGCAGAATATGGGAAAGAATTCTATGATCCATTAGCAATGCATTTCGTGTCATGAGATGGGGAGGAGGTGATAGGTAAACCAAGTGTCTGCTTTCCTCATCCTTTCTGTATTGGCACTATCATTCACTGGGTGCCAGTGCTAGAAACTGGTGTTGACAGTAGTGAACAACAATAAATATTATCCCTGCTTTCTTAGAGCTTAAAGTCTGGTGAAAAGGGTCACTAAGAAAATAATCATCCACCCTCTGATGAATTAAAGATAGCCACAAATCGTTTGCTGCTTCATCCAACCAGAGGAGGCATCTACTTCCCTCCCCTTGAATCCGGATGGCCTTGTGACTTGCTTTAACTAATAGAATGTGGTAGAAATGACACCGTGCCACTTCTGGGCCCAAACTTTAAAAAGCCTATAAGGTTCCTCCTTTGCATGTTAGATGCTAGCCACTAAGATATACAGAACCCTGGAGTAGACTTCTGAATAAAAGAGCCCAGATGAAAAGTGATCCTGGAAAGGCAAAGGCCATGCTGAACAAGCCAGGGCCAAAAGAGCTCCAAGCTTAATGCAGCCACAGAAGTTAACTCAGTCTTCACAATGTGGAGCGGGAGAACCAGTCAGCTGAACCCAGTCACTTAAAGAATTATGCGGCATTTAAATTGTTATTGTTTTAAACCACAAAATGTGGGGGTATTTGTATGCAGCAATAGACAGCTAAAACAACTTATATCTAAAGTAGGCCTCCACCACATTCCCCCTTCTATCACATTACCCTGTTTTATCTTCTTTATAACTGTTACCATTACACAGAGAAATCTTGTGCAAGCAGACACATTGTGCTGTTTCCTGCCGTGACCCCTGTGTCTAGTACACAGCAGATGCTCAATAAATATTTGTAGATTTAGTACATAGAAGGATAATTGCAACTATGACAGATGCAGTAACTGAGAAGGAGATGTTGCTATAACAGTTCCTAATAAGGGGATTAGATCTGGGGAGGAAGTTTGAGGAAGAAAAGGCTGGTTTTGATAAAATCTCCATGTTATGTCCAGGATGACAGTGAGAAAACTATTTCTTCCTGGTTACTGTTCAATTGACCATTCTCTTATAAGTGACTTTGTCACTTTCAACTTTCTGTGGTGGCAAGGTGAAGAAAAATTTTTTTCAAAAGTTTTTAAAGCAACTGGCTGAGGATCCAGCTGCTAATTACCTACTTAATTAAGTAGGTAACAAATCTCCTGAAGTGTAAGAATATTAACTTTACAAAAACTGGCCAACAAAAAAAGTGCGAAGTCTACTCTATTCCGCTGCTAGAAATCTATGTTAAAGGAAAAAAAAAATTCTTTCTTATGTGCTTACACACACACACACACACATATATACACATATATTTGCATCTTGGGTTTTTCTGTTTTTACATTTTTCCCTAAATTATTGTTTTAGTCTTTGGTTAAAGCTTAGTTTTCGCTCTCTTAATAGAAATATATAGGTAAATTGTTGGAGTAAAAGAAATAGAAATTCAATTCTGAGATGAATTCTCACAGAAAAATACTATCATTCAGTATACAGAGAGATAACAAGATTCAGAAGAACAAGTAAACACAGATTTTGGATTAATTTAGACCTTTGTTTGAATCTTTGATCCAAGACCCCAAACACTGGAAATATTTAACCATTTATCTTTAAAGGATAAATTCTTTATATCCAAGTTAAGAAATATTTATGCAGTTCCTTCTATGCCAGGTGCTGAGAATACAGCAGAGGGAAAGCCAGATAGCATTTGCCATCATGCAGTTTATTTTTTATCTAAAGAAAAAGATATTTGGAAAGTAAATGTTAAGTAAGCTGACAGTATTCTCGAAAGATTTTGATTTAGCAAAGTTCCCTTACAAAGTAGTTGAGATTTTGTAACATAATGCTTATAAAGTTCCCGGGATTGTGCTTGGCTTATCATAACAGGTAAATCAATAATTCAGAGTTTCCCAGCTCCTTGGCAATGAAGCAAAGTGGACACCTAATATGCTCCAGATTTGAAAGGCTGATGAGGGAAAAAAAATATCTTCCTATTCCCCACTATAATTCTAATGCTTAGATTGGGTTAGTGAGTGACTGAATCGATACCTCTTAAGGCTTAAAAACAAAAATAAACGATTTAAGTGTGCAGTTTTATGGAACTACCTGCTCTTTAAGGTCCAGAACAGTGCCCTGCTCACCTTTTATAATCCCATGGTGATCAACACAATGCCTAACAAAGCACAGAAACTACAGACCAACAGCAGGAGATGGGTCTGGACTGGCAGGATAAAGAGTTCTGTCTCTGCCACTTCTTACCTGTAAACCACATAGGCTCTACGTGCCAGCATCCCTCTTGTCAAGTGGGTTCTGAAATCCTTGCTTCCCTTACAAAGTAATTAAATGAAATAATTTAAGTGGAAATGCTCTAAAAACTGTAAGACACAACCTAAGTATAAAGTAGTAGTATTGTTAAGACACTTGCATGCTTTAACCATCTGCAGTCTGGTTTCATCCAACCATCTCTTCACTGAGACTCTTTTCTCAAAAGTTACCTACTGACATTTGAGACAAAGCAGGCAAACAAAGCAGTTTTGTTGCCAGGGAAAATCAGCTAGCTGGCTGCCAAGCCTCCTCTCCCTTTGCCATTTACTTTGGTGAATTCAATAAATGCAGGCTCTGACCCTCAGCCTGGCGGCTCCAGAAACTTGACCCTAGCAGTTTTGTAAAGTTGATTATATTCAGAATGCTGACTCATGCTGATTTGGGTATATAAACCAGGGTATGTGTTAGAAAAAAGAAATAGAACTTTTAAACTATGTCTTTCTGTTGCATTTTCCCTACAGGAAAGCTACATGGAAGTCAATTAATCCGAAGGGATGTTGATGGGCAAAGAATTGGATCCCTTGTAGTTAACTAAGGTGACTGGAATGTTTAATGATACCAGTATGTCTGCTTTCATGATAAGGATGCATCTGCCTTAGAAAAATGGCTGTTTACACCATCTAATCAGGGTGCTCTTCTCTGGCTTGTGTCTCTCTGCTGCTCCTTTGCTGGCCAACATCGCTTCTGAACGACACATTCTTTCTTTAGATAAGGTAATGCCTTCAATCCAGTCCTGTCTTACTGGCCTGGACAACATTCTGTCTCTTTTATGTAACGTTGCCTATTTCTGGCCTATTAAACCTAAGGCGTTCATTTTGTAGTTTAACTCTTATGTAGCCATCTTATTTCATTTTTAGGGCGAACTCAGTGTTGCCCCATCTATCATCATCGACAATGAGCTTCTGATTCACCAAGGAATTCTGTGGTCCCTTTTTGGTCCTCATTCTCCTTCATCTCTATGCAGCATGACAATGTTCATCTTGCCTGCAGTAGGCAGTGCTCGGTGTCATCACTTTTCCCAATAGTCCCCCTAGATCCTTTTGGGGAATTACCTTTTCCCATTGCATTTGACCTTGGAGGAAGAGTAATTCCTGTTGTGTGAATGCCAAACTATGGAAGCGTAGGAGACCAGATTCTGGTACTGCCAGGACAAGCATGTGACTAGACGTCAGACTCTTCTGGGACTTTTAGTGGCAATCACTCTCATTCTGGGGAAGATCGAGTAGTAACAGTGGCAAAATCACAAGTGTACAGATGCGGATTCCTGCTAGAAATATTTGCTGAATGGTCCCAGCTTCCTACATTTTGAGCCTCTAGATTGATATGTGTGTGCGTCATATAGATAGATAAATAGATAGATAAATAGATGAAAGAAAGAAAAAAGAAGATAGATGCTAGAGATAGATAATAGATAGGTGCTGTGTGGATTGATAAATAGAGAGCGATAGATGATAGATACATAGATCCATGTTCCTGGTTCTTCTCATTCCTAAAACTGCCTTTTGATTCTATGAGCCCCTGAAATCCTGCTATCAAAAAAGCAGGAAAAAAAAACAGCCCCCACTATTACCTTCAATGCCTATTCCACATGCATTCCTCCATCTGAATCTGCTAACCAATGTTGCTGTTAATTCAGAGTCTGTGGTTAAACCAGAGGTTTACTTAAAGTAGTCAGAGGTGATTTTGTTGCTTGCTACAAAGAAGTTTTTTTGTATCCTGAAGTAGAATGAACGCAGCAAAAATGGCTTTTCATCAACTCACCCAGCACAGCACCTCATACATAACAGATGCTCAATGAAGTTCACAAAATTGAACTATTCTGTGTTAGATATTCGGCAACTGTAGGAGAGTTGAATTTAATTTAAATGATTTGAACAGGCCTTTGTCAGACTCATAGTAACTATATTATATCAGAATATTTCGCCACCATTCAGAAAATTATGCTGACAAGATTAGATTCTGGAATCTTAATAGATAAGTTTTCAGCAACTCCTCGTTTAAACACTTCTTAGACAAACTACGTGTCCCACTGTGTTACTAGGAGTTCTGGCAAGTATCTACAAGTGAAACGTTCAAAAGTGACTGCCTATATTTGTAGGTGGTGTGTCATCATGAAGCGGCTATAATGTACTGCAGTGTTAGTTCAGGCCTCTGGTCTAATCGCAGACTCTGAATTAACAGCAACATTGGTTAGCAGATTCAGATGGAGGAATACATGTGGAATAGGCATTGAAGATAATACTGTGGGCTGGGTTTTTTCCTTCTGAAGCTCGGAAAAAAAAAAATTGTTTTCTCATTATGTTCCTGGGTTTCTATAGTACCTCTTTTATCCAGTGTTAGATCAATTCTATTTGGAAGTTATGCAAAAGTCTGTTAAATAAAAATGAGAGATTGGAGTTGTGTTTCTGGGAAACTCTCATCTGTTCAATAAGATACATTTTAAAGATAGGTGAGAAAATGGACTGTGATTAAAAAAATGGTCCAAATTTAGGTGGCTCAAAAGTTTACCAAAACAAGACTATATGCTAACTCTGTTAAGTAATATTTTTACTTGTTCCTGAGAGTGAACCTCTCCCTGGGAAGAAATGTTATTGGAAACTGCTAGTTACTTCTAGCCACAGCAGATCTGACTTCATCAGCGAGGCCACAGAACTTGCTGAACACCACCCCATGCTTCTGCTGGGTACGCATCTGCCGTGCAGGCAATACCATATCTGTAGCTTTTTACTCTTGGCCTGGTGTGTCCTTCCCCAAGTTTGCAGAACACTCAAATATATGCTTTCTCCAAAGTGATCCTTGGATGTCCTTGATAAAACCTCTACTGAGGAGATGAGACACTCAAGGCGCATAAGTTTCATCTTCAATCACTGATTTCGATCATGAAGGGAGGCACGGGGGCAACAGTGTATGGCTCAGTCCAGGAAAATTACCCTAAGAGAATTTCTTTAAGAGAGGTGACTTAAAACAAAGCAAAGCAAATATTTTCGACATTAAGAAGAATATAAGAAGCAAAGAACAGGTATCATTCATCCTTCTTACAGGTATAAATAAATAAATACCTATATAAGATAGCATTAGTGAGGAGAGAATGTTTCCCACCTCGGAGTAATTATCCTGCAGTAATCAGGAAGTCAGTTTCGAAATCTAGCAGCCACATGACATGAATATTCATTTTGCAGGGAGCACCAGCTCATCTTATAGCACAATCAGGGTGCCGGGGTCTAAACTTTATGGTCGACAACTAGGATTGACAGCCTTAAGTGTTTGACCAAAGCTGTTTTCCATGGAGCTTTGCAGGAGGCCAGCCAGCTCCTTTCTGGGAGATCAACTCACAGTAGATTGGTCTTGGAAAATGTATCTTTACCTCTCAATCCTGTTCATCTACATTCTCTCCAACACTTAGTATTGTCAAACCTTGTTACATAATTTTTTGGCCCAATAAATGAATCTAAAATATTATCTTATGTTGTAATTTTTGTTTTCCAGGTATCTGTTAAAACTGAATATTTCCTTGTGTGTGTATTGACCATTGTGTTTCCTTGAAGTGCTCATTCATGTCTTTTAACCATTTTTGTTTTATCTTTTCCTTATGATTTCCAGGTGCTTTATATATACTTGCTATTAATCTTTTATTAGTTATACATGTTGAAACTATCGCCTTCCAGTTCATAACATGTGTTTTCACTTTCTTTAACACATCTTCTGATTAGCAAGTGGTATTGATTTTAATAGTTAAATTAATCAATGTTTTCACTGACTTTGGTACATTTTGTGTTTTAAGAAATCCTTCTCTGCTTTAAGTCAGAAATAAATTCACTGATATTTTCTACTACAATTTTTATTTTTTTAAATTTTACTAAAATTTTTTTTTTAATTTTAAATTATTTATTTCAAAATATTAAGGGGGTACAACTGTTTTTATTACATGGACAACACACTGGGCTGACTTGTATAGGCCAGGTTTGGAATGGTACTTTATGAGAGAGCTTTAGTCACACATGTGAGTACACTTAATCATGAGGGTGGTTCACAGAAATGGGAGAAGAGTGAATGGGAGTAGACAGCTAGTGATGTCCACCACAGGCTCCAAATAGCATGCTCTTTGCAACGTAACAGGATGCTTCCTACAAAGACAAATGCCCAAGGTCAAAAATGACTTTGGAATATCACATGGCAGTGGCAGGCCATGAACAACAAGTTCTGTGATGCTGGGGTATGTGCGTTCCCTGAACTAACATATAGAGTATATCCCAAGCAAAGCTGTGTGAGGTACTTCCTCAGCATGCTGGGATCCATGGATGCCCACTAAACAATGGCACTATACAAAGAGCTGGCCATCCTACAGTTGGTAACTGTGAAAGAGAGAGGGGGGTGTGTTGATATAGTGTGTGAGTGCATTGTAATGAATACAGGAAATAATGAAATATGTAAACAATTAGAACCACTGAAAATCAGTATATTTTGGTTGTCCAATATCACCTTTCCTGGAGCACTTTTGATTTTGGCCAGATAGTCATTATAGTCCAAGAATAATCAATATGATTACCAGGTTCTTCAAAACTAGGACTTATAAAAAGAGATGTTTATTCAAATAAAAGGAAAAGTTTCTACATAAAATGTGATTAAGTTTTTAGGGGAATGTGGCAAATATTCCCTAGCCAAGCATATGCCATACTGACTTAATCTGTAATTTTATTTCAAATTTTTCTGAATAATAATGGTAACCATTTATAAAGTACCTACTCTATGCTAAGAGCTTTATATACATTATATCATTTAACCACAGTGATATTATGAGGTAGTTGTTAAGATTCCCAGTTTTCAGATGAAGATACCAAACTTAGAGAGTTTAAACTGTCTAAGGTCACAAAGCTAGGAAGTAGTAGAATCAGGATTACAACCCAGATCTCTCCGACTCCAACACCCGTATTTGTCCCCATAATGATGAACAGCCAGAAGTCTAGCTCAGAGGCAATAATGTTATTTACAATGTGCCAAAAAGAATGATGATTTCCTTATGTAGGTTAGAGCATTTCTGCTAGGAAGGCTACAGCTAGCACTATCCATGGTGAATATAAGTGATATCTTTGCATCTCAGGATGGTTCCAATTATCCACTCAGTTCTAGCCCACCAGGGAACACAGTGCCAGATAGCTAGACTGATAATAGAAGAGTACGATGCTCTCTTAGTTTAGTCCTTGTTGAAACAATGCTTATAACCTAGACTCCTACCTACTTTGGGATTTCAGAAGTGTGCATTTTTCACCAGGGCAGGACCTTTCCGGGGCACTCAAACTACATGCTGCAGGTGTGACCATTTTCCTAGTGGCGCGGCTGCTCTTGACTGGAAACCCCAGTTTTCTATATGCTAAGTCATACGAAACTGAACTGAGACTTTTCCCATTTCCTTAGAATTGACTCTTGAGACCCAATGCTGATGACAAAGAAGTGTTAAATACCCCACATTTTCAAAAGAGCAGAAAAGAAAGTGAGTCAGAGTTTCACTAATGCTTATTTAGAAGCAATGAAACTGGCTCTTCCAACTCCTACCATATCTCAGCTAGTTGAATCATTTTCCTCTCTCCCTCCCGCACAACCTCCAGCCTAAATAAAGAGAAAGTTGGAGAACCAAAGGTGTGTGGGAGTAGGGAGTCACTGGCTCAGGGGTGAGTGCTCTTCTCCCTTCTCCATGCCCACTTCCTGTGGAAGAGGGAAAGATGACACTCATCTTCATCCCAAACCAAGTGAGGAGGACACGACAGAACCACTTGAAGAGCCTGGGGGTGGCTGCGCCAGAATCAAATTGGCAACTCACCTGCTGGCTAGACCTATGCTTAGGTAGCACACATGCTAATCTGCCTTTTGTACCTAGCACGGGGAAGAGGAGTTGGAGAGAGATGGCAATGTGAAGGTGAGAGCAAAGGTGTGTAAAATTTTCAAGGTTAAGTGGCCATCGCAAAAGGTGGTTATATAGGAAATATCTCGCTGGTAACAGGCCCCAAACGGGGCTGGGTGCCCAGTGTGATATTCAGAGCTTAAAGAGTCTGTGGGGTGGACTTCCAGGAGCAAAAGATGAAGGGGTTCAAGAAAGTTAAGCCACGAAGAATCTCATATTAGAAAACTAGGCAGTACGGAAACCTCAAATCTTTCATTCCGTGATAGAGCGAGCATGTGTACATGCCTCCTATGGAGGCTTTTGGCAATTGGTCTTAGCCATACACTGAGAGACTGCCAAGAGACCTGTTGACGAAAAGATGCTTGTTCTATTGTATCATCTACTATACTAGGAAGACCAAGAAAAGGAAGAGAAAGAAGAGGGAAATAAAAGCAGGTCTTTGCAGGGGCCCCAGCCCTGGATCAACCTAAAATTGGATACTTGCCAACTAGTGCACATGTGAGAAATATATAGATAGATACTAGTTAATTTACCACATTGATATTTCACATCGATATGCATTAGGTTTTTACTTTTTCAATTTTTTTTAATTCAGAGAGTGATGCAATAAATATTATTTTGAATATACCATTATGCGTATGAGAAATTATTTCTATAAGCTAGAAAACTAGAAGAGGAATGCCTGGGCCAAAGGAATTGCACATTAAAACTGTGTGGTATACTGCCTGTGATGTTAATTTTATGTGTCATCTTGACTGGGCTAAGAGACCAGATAGCTTTACCAAATGGCTGATAAAACATTATTTCTGGGTATGTCTGTAAGATGTTTCCAGGAGAGAGTAGCATTTGAACCAATAAACTGAGTAAAGAACATCCACCCCAACTTGTGAATGAGCATCCTTCAGTCTACTGAAGGCTCATATAGAACAAAAAGGCAGAGAAAAGGCAAATTTTCTCACTCTTCTTCTAGGATATACATATTCTGCTGCCCTCGGACATTTGAGTTCCTGGTTCCTGGGCCTTCTGACTCTGGAACTTACACTGTCACCCCCCCCTCATCCCCTGCCACCACAGCTTTCGAGTCTTCAGCCTCACACTGGGAGTACACCGTCGGCTCCCCTGGTTCTCAGGCCTTTAAACTTGGAGTGAATTACACCACTGGCTTTCCTGGTTCTCCAAGTTGCAGATGCAGATGGCATATCATGGGACTTCTTGACCTCTGTGATTGTACGAGAAAATTTCTGTATTAAAGCTCCATGTATATATACACACACACACATACATATCTATATATATCCTCTTGGTTCTGTTTCTCTGATGAACCCTAATACATTGCCTAGATTCCCTGGAAAGATATTGTAACTTATGTCATCATTATTTACATCTCCACCTACTACTGGATATGAGGGTGCCTGTTTCTCCATGCCCTCTGAAGACCCGCCTTAACAATCTTTTAAAGTTTTAAGAAACTGATAGGTAAAAAAAAAAAAAAAAAAAAAAAAGAATCTCATTGTTTCAATATCAGTGGTTGAAAACAGTAAGACACTACATGTGCACACATGGAAAGGTTTCCACACTGTAAGTGAATAGCAAATGTAGAACTGTATGTAATATGATCTCATTTCTTGTATACACACACAAATTTAGACTTGCCTTATGTATAAATGTACGTATTTATGTGAGCATACTTTTATGTAAGTCTGTATAAACATTAAATATCTGAAAAGATAGTCTCAAAGTTGTTAGCATGATTCTCCCTGACAAATTAAGTTGCGGACAGAGAATTAAGGAGAAAACTTTAATTGTGTACTTCATATACTTCTGTACTATTTAAAATTTTATAATCATGTGATATTTTATAATGAGAGAAAGTGATGGAGATAAAAATGCTTATTTAAACACAAAATGAAGATTTTCACTATCTGGAATTATGCAGCCATAATCTCTATTTAATGGTTTCTCTTATTTATAACCTCATTGAAACAAACAAATAAATTACTATATTCACATGATACATCTCAATTTTTGTGTGCCTGGCATTTATCATTAATGTTATTTAACTAAGTAATATCAAATATGATAGGTTATAAATCAAAAAGTATTTTTAACATTATTTATTGATGAGGCAGTTAATAATATGATAATAATCCTCTTACTAATTAAAGAGGAATGAAATAAAAAGAAAACCTGTGCTATGTATATCTATGATTGAGTTCATGAAAGCAACCAAGCAGTGTTAGTGTATTTAAAACAAATGAGTTCCAGATCTCCATTTGTATTTCCAGAGTCTGTAAATCTCAGAGCTCTGTGTTTATTAATTTTTTTAAAGCCATTAGTGAGCCAGCCTTTTAAGTAATTTATTAGGAGAGCAAAACAACTTTTCCACTGAGATGTTTTTATATCTCCAGTTTATCTATCTAAAACCATCTCAGAATTAAAATTCAGTCCCCCATTTGCAAATCAAGTACATATGTCTGGATGAAGCATTTTTAGTAGCTTTTGATATTTAATAGGAGAAGTTTTCTAAAGTAGGAAAAAATAAAGAGTATTTTGAGGAATTGAGATTTGGCTAGCCAAATTAATGAATCCATAAATTGTTTGTTTCCCAAATGCTTTATATGAAGAGTGTGCTAACTCTCTTCTCCCACTGTTCAAATCATGCACTGGGTAAGAAGTTACCCTCTTTATGTTAACAATGCAATCAGAGCCTTGGGAGCTAATTGGAAAATGATCATGCCAGGAAAACAAAGAATGCTAATAGAACCTTTTAAAGCTAAGAACAAATAAATAGTATTGTAAATACATCTGGATAAGAAGAGATGTGAGATTTAGGATCTAGTTTCAAGTGAGTAGAAGACATTAATATGCTTTCCCAAATACATACAAGTTTGCCCACAGAATTGCATGGGTTGGACCACGCTCTTAAAGAGATTTCAGTGTAGCATACATTTTCTTCCAGTCACATTTTAAATTCATCTTCCACAGCATATTATCAAATCTTAAATCCATCTGCCCATTCATATGTTTAATTCTTTTATTGAGGTATTCAACAAATACCTCACAAATACAAAACAGCTTAGAGAACACTTGATTTGTTAAACACAAATCAGCAAACAAAATTATCTGTCAGTAACTCGATTTCTGACTTGCAGAAAAGATTTGTACAATAAATACAAGAAAACAGCAAGGAAAGTTTCTTTGGGTCCCACTGGGTCTCTTAGAATTCCCCCCCAAAATAAGAGGCTTGTTGCGTCTTCTACATCACTTGAACCTTTGCCTTGAGACTCAGAAGAAACCAATTAATTTTAAGGAGGACCTGTAAGATTCAGATCGATGTTACAGTGTTGATTTGGGAACTATTTGGTAATCACAGGAAGGCATCAGTTTACATCCTCAAATTCACAGGGAACATTTGTTCTGTCCCATTTCCAGATTTTGAGTTATCCATCAGTTTGTCACACACTTTTCTGAATGTAGAAGTTCTAAATGCTAACTTCTGGAGGTGATGGAGGTGGCTGAACTCCCCCTTACATTATTACCCCATTACTGCAACTGTTGGTGATAAGGCATGCTTGACATGACTTTGGTCAACACTATAGAAAATCTCCCACGCGGTGTTCAACAGGTGCTTGAAGGAATGCAATGGCTTGCATATTTAAAACTAAATCTGTATTATACATCACCGGGTCTTGGGGGGAATAAAAGTTAGGAATACCTTGGAGCAGGGATAGCCCTTGGAAAGAACCATAAAGAAAAATGTTCCTGTCTTCCGAGACTCCCCATCTTTCCCCTCGTATACATTTTACTTGAGTCTAAGAGTAGATGCTGCTGCCTTCTTTTCATGCTCTACTAAACTCTAAATAATTTGATTCCTGCCCACCTCTCTAACCTAGTCTCCTCCCATTCCTCCCTTTATCTCTATGTGCTTTCACAGTGGCCTGTCTGTCTCTCAAATGCACCAAGCAGATCCCTGACTCAAACATTTTTGCATTGTTCTTTTCCCTGCCTGGAATGTTCTTTCTTTAGCACTGCTATTCTCTCTACCTGGTATGTTTTTCATCTTCTCCCAAATGCTGACTCCTTCTCAAAATTCAGATCCCAGCCTGAGCATCTTCCTCATTAAAAACAAAAACTTTCCCTGATCAACACAATTAATATCCTTTCATCAAATTTCTCTCCGTTCTATTATTCTGTTTAATATTTTTTATAGTACTCACCACTAACTGAAATGATCTTATCCATTAACTTACTTATTATCTTTGTTCCTCAATAGAATAAAAACTCCTCAAGGAGTTTATAGTGAGCTTTTAAACATGCTCATTGAATAAAAGAGTAAATGAATATTGTAGTCATTTTAGTCTCTTCATTGTTACATAATGATAAAGGGCTCAGATTTTGAGGTTAAAACTATATTTGAATCCCAGCCTCACTAATTAATAGCTTAGTAAACTTGGGCAAGTTATCTAACTTCTCTAAGCTTCAGTTTCTTCATCTGTAAAGTAAGAATAATAGTATCTACCTCGTTGGGTTTTGTGAAGACTAAACAAAATAAAACATAAAATACTGACTAAAGTCTCTGCTCTACAATAAATGCTCAATAAACATTAAGGACAAAGCAATGTTTCTCTCAAAGGGCATTTGCATTGAAAAGATCACAGGAAGAGACTCAATTTTAACTAGGAGACCTGTGCCTGGCTATCACTGGGACAACTACCACTCTTAAGGCAGAGAACAGATCCCATTAAGAAGGAATCTTAAATAGCACTCTTCACATTATACTTTGAACATAACCTTATGAATAGAGAAGGCAAGCAAGAGCTATCTTTTGCAAGGTGAGAGGTGGTGAGCAAGGAGGTCAGATTTTGCCAGAAGGTCACCTGGCTGGTGAGTAGAAGGCTGTATCCAGTAGCATTTCCTCAGTGAATTTGCCACAATCATGTACCGGCCATGCAGGCCCAGAAAATGGCAGGCTCTGGGAGTTGAAAATGCTTACTGAGACTGCCTTGCCACGTCCAAACTGAAGTACATAAACTAGAGGTCAGTTTTTTGAATGACCATAAGAACTTTAACTTTCAAATGTCGAACATTCACATTCACCTAGGCAGTCCATTTTCTCCAAGAAAAAAAACACATGGAAGTGAAATTTTGATGCAAAAATGATGTGAGCAAGGAAAACAATTTGTAGGTCTCAAATGTCATTGGATATGTACTATAGAGACTAATACTTCCATCTGTACTGCCAAATCCTCAGGCTGGTACAGGAAGAATGCTATCAGCTTTCCCCCTCTAACTCTAGTTTGCCAATGTTTCCTCACATTTCGACTAATCCTTTCCTTAGATATCTTACTATCATTTTATCCCGCAACAGATTGGGTCTCACTAAGTCAGCCAGGTGACAGCATGGTCTGTAGGATGGAAGGAACTATTCAGCCAGTTAGTTACATGATAATATTCTAAATGCATTTTCCATGATTGCATTTTCAAAGCATTAAGGTCTTACCATGCCTTAGTGTATTTCATGTTTACTATCTAAGTCTATGCATTAACACATTTGAAAATTGTCAATGACTGTGAGAGTAACAAGGATTGGTAGATACAGTGACTGTTCAAAAATATTCCAGTTTTCCTCCTCCCAAGAACACAGCAGGATTGCAGTCCCTACCTCCTTGAAGGGACGCATGACCGTTAACTTGTTTGACTAATGAAATGAGTGGAAGTGACATGTGACACTTGTGGGTCTTTAAATTCTAGTTGTGATTAGCCAGGCTTGCTTTCCCTCTGCCATAGCATCTGGTGATGTCCCAGGTAGTAGAGGCTCCATCAATCTTAATTCCTAAGCTCACAGAGCAGACTCCCTTACCTATCCATGATAGGCATATCATATATTTGAAAAATACCTCTCTGTTGTCTTAAGCCACTGAACTTTCATAGCTATTTATGTATGTACCATAACCTAACTCATTCCAACTAATATAAAGATGAAAATATCTAGAGTGTCCCCTGATGCTCTCTGGTTTTACTTCAGCTTAGAAGTATCTCATATACATCATCTATAAAATAAGATCAAAAAAATGTCTAAGTTTCTTCCAAATCACAATTACTGTATATTTCTAAATTTGTTGATGATTTTCCTGGGCTGTACCTTTAATGTATTGTCCACATAGATGAATCTGTGTTTTAATTCAGTAGCCCATTCAGGATGAGTTTTCAACACTTTTATGATCTGATCCTAGGACTTTCCTTTCCAGAGAGCTTTTGAAGAAAGGATAAATTTTTGATAGTATTAAAAAAGACTCCCAGATAAGATCTTTGCTATGTTTAGAAGAGATTCTTTTCCTAGGGATTTGAGCTTACAGAAACAGAACTCAGCCAAAGCAATTTTTTCTTAGGAATTGGTAGGTAAAACAAAAGGCTATTTGTGGCACTAAGAAGTGTTTAAAAAAAAAAAAAAAACTAACTGCTGAGAAAATATTGAGGAGGGAGAAAATGGGTCATTTAGGGCATGGTTGCAACATTGAAATACTTTGGGAGGAATAAAAACTCCTCATAAGGGGTAAAATATGTGCTATTAGAAATTACCGAGAAAAGGGCAATGCTTATATTAAGTGCATAAATTATTAACCAATGGAATATGTTCATGGGTGACAACTGTTTCAAACAAATCATCACTCATCATTAAGCTTTATTCAATTAGCCAAGCAAATGAGAGAGAGAATACCACTGCTGACTCTTTTTCACTTCTTTATTTCTCACATGTTCATTTTGAAAACTCAAGACATTCCTCACCGAAGGCAACATATGGAATGACTAAATCTCAAGTATTAATTCAAAGCCATTTTTTTTTCTCTCCACTATCCCAGGATACAAAATACAGCTAAGAACAAAGTCAGAGCATAAAACACAGACTTTCTTCCCCTAGGCTGAGATAATGGACGTGTAGCCAAATGGAATTTTACCAAACTTTCTAAAATGAGTAACATTGTGTGAGCACTGTTCCCTTGGGAACTTTATGAAAATGAGACATCTATCACAAACGGTTCTTGTCATGACCTAGGGACCACTGCAGAAAATTACAAACACCTAAGAATAGCTTAAACTAAAAAACTTGAACTTCCCCCAAATATGATAATAAAAAAGAAATTAAAATTTATTGAATGTCTATTACTCATTCTTTCAGCAACATTTATTGGCTGTATATAGCATGCCAAGAACTGTGCTAGATGTTTCACATGAACTGTCTCATTTAGTCAAGAATTCTGTAAAGTACATATTAATTTATAGATGAATTGCTTCCCTAAAGTCACACAACTGATAGGGTCTTTTTATGCAAGAAGTATGGATTAAGGGTCTCCTGAATTTTGCCACTTTTCTGTGCACTAGAGTCCATGGTTAACATTTGGGTGGCCCAGGATGAGGTACAAATTGAGGTCCCTGTACCACATCTACATATTTAAAATTATAAACTGTGGTGTGCTGGAGCCAGGTCTTATAGGCTTGGGAGAGCTGATTGCAAGCCTCTCTTCCCAAATTCACATTAAGAAAGGTCGCCATTCAATCCAGCAATTCCATTACTGGATATCTACCCAAAGGAAAATAAGTCATTTTATCAAAAAGACACCTGCACTCTATTGTTTATGGCAGCACAATTCACAATTGCAAAGACGTGGAATCAATCCAAGCATCCATCAATTCATGAGTGGATTAACAAAATGTGGTATATATGAAGTAATACTCAGCCACAAAAAGAAATGGATTACTGTCTTTTGTAGTAGCAATTTGGATGGAACTAGAGATCACTATCTCAAATAAAGTATCTGAAGAATGGAAAAACAAACATCACGTGCACTCTCTAATAATTTGGAACTAATTGGTGGGCACACATGGGCACAGAGAGGAGTAAAAGTCATTGGAAATTAAGCAGGGGGTCAGAGGGGGAGGGAAGGGTAAAAACCTACCTAACAGGTACAATGAACACTATTTGGGTGGTGGGCACACTTACAGCCCTGACTTAAGGATTATAAAAGCTATCCATGTAACAAAACCATTTGTACCTCCTTAATATTTTGAAATAAAAAATAATAAAAAAGAAATGTCATATTGGTAGCTTGAAATCAGCCATGGTGGGAACCTTTTTAGACTATGATAAATGGCAAATACTACAAGTTGGTTTTTCTTTGTTTGTCTTCAGGAAGCCTCTTGTTAAGCATTTGCCAGCACAGCACTGCTTATAACACCCTAACTGTTGAATAAAATATGTTCTCTCCCCCAACCCTGAAAAACATACCTTCATGATAACCTGGAAGGCCAAGTTTGAATGCAGTCCCAGATTCTTTATTGTTCCACAAGAATTTGGAAGGGAAGGGAGAGTCATTCCCTACAACTCCAGCTGCTAGCCTGCAGCCTGAGGTCCTGGCTCTCTCCACTCCTCATCCCATCCCAAGTTTCATCAGGCACTGGGAAGGAGTTCATGTGAAAGCATGTGGACACTCTAACACTGCGGTCCCCAACCTCTGGGCCGTGGACCGGTAATGGTCCGTGGCCTGTTAGGAATGGGACTGCACAGCAGGAGGTGAGCTGTGGGTGAGCGAGAGAAATTTCCTCTTATTTACAGCTGTTCCATGTCACTGGCATCACTGCATAAGCTCCGCCTTCTGTCAGTTCAGCAGTCCCATTAGATTCTCATAGGAGCATGAACCCTACTGTAAACTGTGCATGCAAGGGATCTAGGTTGCATGCTCCTTAGGAGACTCTAAAGCCTGATGATCTGAAGTGGAGCTGAGGTGGTGTTGTCAGCACCAGGGAGTGGCTGCAAATACAGATTATCATTAGCAGAGATGTTTGACTGCACAATAAATGTAATGCACTTGAATCATCCCAAAACCATCCCTCCCACCTCCATCCATGGAAAAATTGTCTTCCATGAAACTGGTCCCTGGTGCCAAAAGTTTGGGGACCACAGCCTAGCATACATATTTAAGCTTCATCTACCTATGTACCACACACATATAGAGCTGTTGATAGACCACCCCTGTGTGCCTAGGGTGCACATGCCAAGGGTGCAGGACAACCTTGGTGGGCTGGGTGGAAGGAAGGGGTCACTCACAGACCCTGGAAGCAGACACAAGTCTTTAAGAGTCTGAAATTTCAGGGTCCTGGATCCCAAAGCATCATCAGAATAGGGGATCACATCAGCTCTAAGTGGGTTCCTTGGTCCCATAGCTAAACCACCCAGTGCAGAGTGGTACAGATGGAAGAGGGTCAGAAGAGAGCCCTCTAAAACACAGGGCCCAGGGGAGAGGCCTCTATTGCCTGATCTAAGAATGGCACTAAGTACAGGTCCAAGCGCCCTCTGGACCTCCTATTCCACTGAGAGAGGATATAAAAAGAAACAAATTATTTTAAAGATGCAATTGTCTATAGTACCACCCCTCTTTTCAGCTCAAGTAAAATAATGTTAATAATTACCATTTATTGCCAGCTTGCTATTTAGTCAGCACTTACTGACTAAAGTGGAGACTGAATGACTAAAAATTCACAACTTGGTTATTCATTTTCATAAGTAAGATGATTACCAATATTTGTTTATCACAAGATACGTGCCGTTTGGAAGGACTCAGAACAAATTCCCATTCCGTGACAGCGCTCCTTCTACTACCCTGCTGGATCCTTTTGTAGATTCTGGATCAGCCCTGCTGTTTGTTCATGGGTCCTGTCACCCCTGGTAACAAAAGCACTTGTAGTATTTATCCAAGAATTAGAAATACATGGGCAAAGTGTCAGCTTCGCTGTCTCTACATTTGGTGACCTTTTGTAGTTCATGAACTGCTATAGTCTCATTTTCTCCACCTGCAATCCAGCAAATTAACATTGCTCACTGCTTCTAGGGTAGTGTGCTGACAGGTCGTGTGCGAAAACAGGCTGGCGACTGCAAGGGCTGACACAAATGGCGAGAGTCCTCAGGGAAATGCTTACCTTTCTTTCAGTCTTAAAGAGACTTTTAAAAAAATTTTTTTTAATTAAGGTAGAGTTGGCAAATAAAAATTACATATATGTACAGTGTACAAGGTGATGTTTTGACATATGTATACTGTGAAATAAGTCTATCAAGCTAATAACATATCCATCACCTCATACACTTTTCATTTTTTGTTGTGGGAACATTTATAGTCTACTCTCTTAGAAATTTTGAATGATATATAATATATTACTAGCTGTAGTCACCACGCTGTACAATAGCTCTCCCAAACTTATTCATCCTGTCTGACTGAAACTTGGTACCCTTTGACCAAGATCACCCCATCCCCAGCCCCTGATAACCACCATCCTATTTTTTGCTTCTAGGAGTTTGACTTTTTTAGATCCCACATATAAGTGAGATCATGCAGTATGTGTCTCTCTGTGCCTGACTTATTTCTCTTAGTACATGTCCTCCAAGCTCATCCATGTTGTTACAAATGACAGGACTTCCTTCTTTTTTTAAGGCTGAATAGTATTCCATCATATGTGTATATGTGTGTGTGTGTATGTGTGTGCGTGTATCTTTTTTGTTCATTCATTCATTGATGGACACTTAGGTTGATTCCCTATCTTGGCTATTATGAATAATGCTGCAATGACATTGGTCTGAGCGATGATTTTTTCTATATGACCCCAAAAACACAGGCAACAAAAGCAAAAACAGGCAAACGGGATGGCATTAAACTACAAAGCTTCTTCACAGCCAACGTAACAATCAACAGAGTGAAGAGACAACATATGGAACTGGAGAAAATAATTTTAAATTATCCATCTGACAAGGGGTTAATATCCACAATACAATACATAAGAGATGCAAACAACACAATGGCAAGAAAAGAAATAATCTGATCAAAAACAGACAAGGATATGAATAGACATTGCTCAAAAGAAGACATCGAAAAGGCCAACAGGTATAGTTTAAAAATGCTCAAAATCACTAGTTATCAGAGAAATGCAAATTAAAACAATGAGATATCAGCAGACATAATTAGAATAGCTTTTATCAAATAGATAAAAGACAAGTATTAAAAAGGATATAGAGAAAAGGGAACCCTGTACACTGTTGGTGGGAATGTAAATTGGTACAGCCATCATGGAAAACTATAGGGAGGTTTCTCAAAAAATTGAAAATAGAAATACCATATGATTCAGCAAACCCACTCTGCGTGTATACCCAAAGGACATGGAATCACTGTGTCAAAGGGAAAGCTACACTCCCATGTTCATTTGAAAGGCTTCTTACAGTGAAGAGCAGGGTTTTGTTCATTTGTCTGTTTGTTTGTTTTGTTTATTTGCTTATTTGTGGGAATCGATTCTTTATGTGCAGGTTTTTAAACATTAACTATTGACAGGTTTATTTGTTGTTTGTTTTATTTACTCATTCCATTAGAAACCGTGTACCTGGAACACATTCTTTTCAACAACTTTCTCAAAGCTGGAACACAATTTATCATATTCTAGTAAATATTACTAAAGCACAAGGTATGAAATAAATAGTTGTATTTCTATCATACCATGCATTATTAAAATATAATTAATGATTGCACCTGGCATTCCTATAACTTCAGACCCCATTTATGGCAACAACTCACATACACACACCCTCCTCCCATGCATGGATGACAAAACTTGCTGCTGTTTTCACTGGACACTGGGTGTCAGCAATTTAACCTGGAGATTTCGGGGAAGAAAGGAAGAAGGGGTGGATGAGCGGACCAGTGATACAGGGACACAGTTTAAATTTTACTGTGAAGGGAGCTAACAGAGCATCATTAAGGGAGGAAACAAGACAATTCTGGAAGGGGGTGCATTGTCCCACAAAGGAGGCCACCAGAGAGTTGGGCCTCATTTTATTTCTCTCTGTGGTTAGTTCTTTTGTTCCTTTTTGCCTGAGTCTCACTCACAGCTGTGTGAGTTCTTTGGGCAAGACACAACAAGTTGCAGGCTGAGGCTGCTTCTATGTTTACCTGGGAAGGTGGTGTTGGTGGGAGGAAGGCAGAAGACTTGTGCATCTCTCTCCTGGGCTTTAGTTGCCATGCCACCTGCAGGCTCTCTTTTAATGTAATCTGGACCCTGTTAGGAACTAGGACCTGGGGCGGGTCCCACAAGCCCTCCCCCTACTGGTCACTCTCCAAGTACATGCCTGGCAGCCAGGCTCTGAATCCCTGGCACGCTGCCCACCCTGGCCTTTTCCTTTTGTTGCCCTGGGGACTATGTGTTGTGAGTCAAGTCATTGGGCAACCAGGTGCCTTCAGAAAAGCCTCAGGCTCTCTGGTAAGTACTGGTTATTCTAGCCAAAACTGCAGAAAAAGCAGGGCATCAGGCTTAGGAGACCAATCCCAGCCTTCCTACCGGCCCCTTACAATTAATAAAGCTCCCCCCAAAGAGGTTCGTATTAGAATATTCTATTAATATGAGCAAGTAGATACCAACTCGCCTCTGCTCAGGTGAGAGCTGATAGCTCCTCCCTATTACAGGCACATCTCAATGTCTCTTCTCCGAGTAGGTTGTGCAATAAAACAGCTGTCACTGTGAACAGGTGGGAAATAAGTGAACACCTTGTTCACTTGCTCCTGTTGCTGCTGCTGGTCCAGGGACAGGAGATAAGACAGGTAAGAACTGCTTTTCCTTCTATTCAAGAAAGATTCTAAACTGAGTCCTGGGGTTTTATGATTCTGGGAATCAGTAGTAGTCAAAGTATTTTCTCTTGCTAACTGCTTCCCCTCTAGGCCGTAAAAGCTCTTTACCTTTTTTTTTTTTAAACCTCCAAACTCCCTTCAGGAGTTGCTACACCTTCAGATTGAGACATCTTTCCTCATTTGCAAACCTCAGCTGTGTCTGGGGGCAGGGCCTTAGTGGAGCTGCCAGGAGCAGAAAGGCTTCCAAGGAAAAGTACCACATCCGACTGGAAAGTGGGGGCAGATCAATCCTGGGATGTGACGGGCACCAGAAGCCTTTCTCTCCAAAGGACGTAAGGAACAAAGCCGATATTTTCTTTACTTCGTAAGTTTGGTATGGTTTGGTGCCTAAACCGTATCTGCAAACAGGTAAGATTGATCTCAACTTTCCCTTATCTGAAGGGTTTGTAGATTCAGGTCTGTGGATTGGCAGTTTGGGAGAGCATCTAATTGGAACGCCAGTCACATATAGCTCACAGCCATGTGGGCTGCAATGAGGCTGGTCCATCGGGCATTTGGAATAGGCTTGATTTGGGAATGCAGTGGATTTGATTGTTTCTTGGCAGCTTCTCTTTCCCAATTATGTTTAGCTTAGTCTGGTAGTCAAATTACTTTGCAATCCCTAAACTTATCCGGAAAGTATACAGAGGGGACAGAGAGAATACCGTCTCAAAAGCAGGCTGGGGATGGGAGAAGAAGGGTTCTGGCTGGATTTTCAAAACATTCCCTGAATAATCCACAATCCAGCCCAGAGAAAGGTGACTGCCTATTATATTCCCACACTTGGTTAAGCCCCAAAGGCTGAATACAACCTGCTTCTTTAAAATGCTGGTCAGTTAAAGCCATTGTGCATGCTTTCAATTGCTTTGGTCCTCTAATGAATCTTGAGAAGATATATTACAGGTATTTTGAATTGATTTAATTAAAAATCATAGTATTTCTCATAATGAATTTAGGTACTGGTTCAAAGTATTTAGAAGTCTTCCTAAAATTTAGACCTAGTACTCTGCATTACATTGGTAAACAAACGCCTTGATAATTTGAGTTCCAATCCAAATATGGTAATTCCACCAGAGTGAAGCTAAACTTGTCCTTTTTATAATTTGCAAAGGAAGTGTTCATATGAAATTCAATACTTTAAACAAGATAGGCAGAATGGGGAACCTACTCAAGAGAATGGACTGACTAGTTTTTCTAATGACTTTATAGAATTCATTATTCTCATGAGAATATATTCACAAATTACTAAGTTCCTCATCCACTTATTAAATAAAGTTTAAAAATAATAATAAAAAACAATTTAAAATTTAAAAAATCTCCAAGCTGAAGGGCCTTAGGCAGCAAGTGTTTTGAGTAGAGTACGTACTATGCATTGGAATGATATTAAAGTTCAGGCACCACAAATATAGTCTGGTCAAGTTCTACTTTACCAGGTGGAAATTAATTGAGTTTTATGATTTAAAGTTTGAAATATAAAAGAATAATATTTTCTAAGACTTTATGGTAAAATGTCTGGAAAACTTCTCCCTGTCCTCTCTCCAAAGTTGAAATGTCAGATAATAAGATTAGTTAACAACCAACAATCTTGAGATTTAACTGCTCTTTTAATAGTACATTTTTGGTAAACTGAAGTTGTCACTTGGAACATACATGTGAAATTGTCACCTGCCGTACATTTTCCATTGTGGAGTAGTATGTCAAAATTCCTATTTCCTTTGCTTTCATGTCACTTACTTCCCCTTTCCAAACTCACAGTCAACTGTAAGATGGAGGTGGTAGCACTAGTCTTACAGGGTTCTCTGGAAGTCAATGCATAGGAGAAGAAAGCATCAACTGAGTGGCTAGAACATAATAATTGCTGAATAAATGGTTTTATATATACACTTCACACATACACCCATACAATTTACATGGTTTTTTTTATGTTGATCATTTTCTGATCCTACCATCTAGAGGCAAGATTTCAAACACATTAGTGGACCCTGCTATATGATGAGCAGGTCTGATAACTTACCCTAAAGAAGAGAAGATGGAAATTAACACATAGTGACATTTGGTAACATAGGTCCATGCTATTCTTATCTTTTATTACTAAAAACATTCAAAAAATTACAGCCTTTTATTCTGAGGGATGAGTAATCTGGTAGGTGAATCAGCATTCTCAGGTACATATTATTAATCTACAATTTTATTATATGTGTAGAAACTATGAAGCTTCTACATCAACTTCCTCTAAATTCGCTCCAAAGCCTAGGATTGAAATTAGTTGAAATTAACATTTGAGGAATTTTTGCACTGTCTTTTATTAGAATTTGAAAATGTTCACTTCATATGTATATGCTGAGCTGGCAAACCTTGCTTTGGGGCAATCTCTGTCACTAACCAGCAGTGTGGTATCAGACAAATCATACCCAATATCTCTGAGCTTCCACTTTCCCTGCATGTCTGATGAGTGCCCTGAATCCAGTAATGTCACAGTTTGTTTCTTTCCAGCTCTAAAAGTTTTACTTCTAAGTTATTCTTATTTCCAAGATCACTGCATAAAATAACTTTCAGAGCTACTTTCTTGGTTTTCCAAACAGTGCTGGAGTAATCAAGTGACAAATTTGAATTTATAATATTAGGAAAAAGAAAAAAAAAAAAGGTAAAACCAACCTCCATCACTGGAGTAGAATAATCTAGAAAAGAAATAATTTCATTATACCAAACAGAAGTCCCAGACAAACTTTCATAACTCTGAAAAGAAAAAATATGGTAGGTGAATTAGGAAAACACACACATACATACACATACACACACACACACACACAAGTATCAGGTGATAGTATGAAGTGAAAAGAAACCTATCCCATCAGATAGAAATCTGCCAAAATCCAAGGGCTGTTTTTCAGAACAGGCAAAACTACTCCTTCCCACCAATACCAATCTGATATTTCGTAAACTGAATTATAATCTTAAGGAGAATCAAACTGATAATTAAGTATAAAATAAAAAGAATTTTTATTTTATAGATGTTCTTCAGCAAAGAAATCTCACTGATAAAAATATATCATATGTGGGAGTATCTACCTTTTTCTTTTTTCAGAGAAATGCAATAGCTTATCATCTAACTAAATTTTTGCCCTGATGCTTCAATGGAGCTTGATTCTAACAAGTCTTGTGGGTTAAGTTCAAAAACAGATTTCAACAAGTAATTCCTATACTCATGTATAAGCCTATAAATTTTCAGAAAGAATTTGCTCTTAAATACTGATGATTCTTAAGGTTTTTTCTTTTTAAATTTTCATCACATTTGCCCCTGTAGAGCTTTAAATAATTCAAAAAAAGTTAAGATGGGACATTATGTTCCCATTTTGCTATGCTTTTTTTTTTTTTTTGGATTAGCATTCACATTTATCATAAAGCTAAGAAAGGGATTTGCAAAGGGATTCTGAAGAGAAAGAATGACCTGCCACATTCCTGCAGAGATACCCAAATAATTTAACTTCAACAACACCCAAGTCTTTCCAGTTCTTCCACACTCTCCCATGTGACTGGGGCAGCCTCCCATCGGCCACAGACCTGACATCACCTCTCTTGGAATACCTTCTCAGGATCCATTTGGCCTGATGGATTGAAGGGAAGGGTCTCAGGTTTTCTTAATATCTGGAAATATGCTATTCCCTCTCCAGTTCAAACCTACTTATTACAGTAGAAGATGGAAAAGAAAAAGAAAAGGAAAAAATAGAGACAGAAAGCTCAGAATAGCAGTCCAGAATGTAATTAGTGTTTGTCGGTGCAGATGCCCAGAGATGTGATCACTTCAACAGTAGGTGTGATGTGGACACAGCACCATCTTTAAGCACAGGAATGGTAATCCTCGTGGTGGAAAATGCACCCCTCAAACAGTGTGTTCATTAAGTATCAATGTTTCAAATTTCAAGTTGGATAAAAATCCTTTGAACCAAAAAATGTTCAAGCCCATTAATGAACACATTATTGAAAATGCATTTAGTTTAGAATATATACAACATGTATGGATCTAGCACCACATGTACTCACCATTAAATTAGTACTAATTGATCAACACTTATGTGAACATATGGAAGTAACATTCATAGAGCATAGGGCAGGTGGGAGGGGGGAGGAGGGGATGGGTAAATTCACACCTAATGGGTATAGTACACAGTGTCTGGGGGCTGGGCATGCTTGTGGCTCCTACTTGGGCAGTACAAAGGCAATATATGTAGCCAAAGTGTACCCCCATAATATTCTGAAATAAAAATTAATTAAAAATAAATAAATAAATGAGAAAGATTTTTTTTAATTGTTTTCTTCCGAGAAGAACTTAAGATGGATTTTACTATCAACTGTATGCTGGTATTTCCTAGCCTCTTCCAACTTCTGCTTATTTGGGTAATTACAGTAGATTCTTCTTTGAGATGAAATGAAGATTCCATGAGTTATTATACATGAAGTGCTTAGAACAGTGAGCGCCACAAAGAAAGCATTCGGTAAATGTAAATTATTATTTCTACTGATGCTGCTGCTACCTCCACTACTATTATTATTGTAACCTGTCAATATACTTAAAACTAATGTTTTTTTATTATTTTACCTCAATTTTATTGAGGTATAATTGACAAATAAAATTTGTATATATTTATGATGTCCAATGTGATGTTTTGGTGTCACTGTGGGCTTGTCATATGTGGCCTTTATTGTGTTGAGGTACATTGCTTCTATATCTATTTATTGAAAGCTGTTACCATGAAAGAATGTTGAATTTTATCAAATGCTTCTTCTGCATCTGTTGAGATGGTCATCTAATTTTTATCCTATCTTCTGCTAATGTAATGCGTCACATTCATTGCTTTGTATGTGTCAAACCATCTTTGCATCCCAGAAATAAATCCCACTTCATCCTTTTAACGTGCATGATCCTTTTAATGTGCTGCTGAATTCATTTTGCTAGTATTTTGTTGAAGATTTTTGCATGTATGTTCACAAGGAATATTGGTCTGTAATTTCTTATTCTTTTAGTGTCCTAGTCTGCCTTTGGTTTGAGGGCAAGGCTGGCCTCATAAAATGAGTTTGGAAGTACTCCCTCTTCTTCAAATTTTCGGAAAAGTTAGAGAACTTCCATTAATTCTTATTCTAATGTTTGATAGAATTCGCCAGCAAAACCATCAAGTCCTAAACCTGTCATGGTTTGGAGGTTTTTGATTACTGATTTAATCTCCGTACTTGTTATCCTTCTGTTTGGATTTTCTACTTTTCATGATTCAATCTAGGCAGGTTGTTATGTTTCTAGAAATTTTTCCATTTCTTCTAGGTTATTCAATTGTTAATTGTATAACAATTGACAATTGTCAATTGTTAAATTGTAATTTTTTATGATACTTTGTATTTCTATGATATCGCTTGTAATGTTTCCTCTTTGATTTCTGATGTTAGAGTCTTCTCTCTTTTTTTCTTATTTCAGCTAATGATTTGTCAATTTTATCTTTTCAAAAAACCAAGTTTTATTTTCATTGTTTTTCTTGTCTCTGTTTCACTTATTTCTGCTCTGATCTTTATTATTAATTTCCTTCTGCTAACTTGGGGTTTAATGTGTTCTTTTTTCTGGTTTCTTAATGTGTAAAGTAAGCTTGTTAATTTGAGATCTTTCCTTTTCTTTTATGCAGGCATTTATCACTATGTATTTCCTGCTTAGAATTATTTTTGCCGTATCCCGTCAGTTTGGTATTTTGTATTTCATTTTCATTTGTCTCAAGATATTTCTAATTACTCTTTTGATTTTCTTCTTTGATTCATTGGTTGCTCAGGAGTGTGTTGTTTAATTTCCACATATTTGTGAATTTTTCAGTTTCCCTCCTGCTATTGATTTGATGAACAAAGTCATTCTCTTTCATAAAAAGATCTTTAATAAAACCTCCAAAGAAAACAGTAAAATTTTTTATGAAGACAAACTCAGGACAATTTAAAATATTTCTTTGTGGCACTGCTCACATCTGTCTTCCTGCCTTTTCCATATACACTTCTACCCCCATGGTTCTCATTTCTTGTCAACTAAATGACTACAAAAAGGCCCAAACAATTTATTTGATTTCAGTCCCTATTCCTGCTTTCAATACACCATACACACTATCATTGCCATCTTCATTGTCAATCTCCTAACTGAACAAAAATTTTAAAAATTCCCATTTTTAACAGAATGAAGCCCAAAGTCCTTATCTTGCTAAGCATAGTGCTTTAGGTTCTGGCACTGACATGCCTTTTAATGTCTCTCAACTACCATTTCCCCTCTTAGCCTTTTGCTCCAGCCAAACAAGATATTTTCTATTGCTCAAACTCTGTCTACACTGTCACATCTTGGTTTTTTGGCTCAGCCTTCCCCCTCAGCATGGCATAACCTTTCACAAACATTTCTTCTTAAGATCCAACATATCTGTGTCCAGATGAGCTGGCAAATAGAGGTTTGAATAAGTAAGGAATTTATTTTTCTCATGTGAAAAGATGTCAAGACATAGCTGTCCATTATTGGTAATGTGATTTCACAGAACCATGGGGAACCCTGATTCCTTTTAGATTTTATAGTTCTTCTTATCGCCTCATGGTTGCAAAATGACTGCTTCACCCCCAATATCATATTTGCATTCCAGAAAGGAAGAAATGGAAGGAAATTAGGGAAAGCAGTGTGTGCAGCCAAGTCTACTACCTTTTTAAAAATTTCCCTATCCAGCAACTTCCAAATATATTTTACTGGCCATAACTATATCATAAACTAATCTTAGCTATAAAAGAAGTAGAGAAATATATCTATATACTAGCTGCATGCTTGCTCTGAAGAAATCAATATTTTCTTAGTGAGGAAAGAAAATAAGGGAGAATCAATATGCATTCAACAATGTTGGTCACAGATCTTTTAAGACTTATTCAAGTAGTCATCTTCTCTAAGCAGTTATCCTGGAACCTCTCAGACAACTGTCAATGCCATTTGTCCACAGCCTTATATTTTGTTTACTTTCATAATCATCTCACTTTTCCTTGTTTGGAACTTCAAGATCATCTTCATACCCACTAGTACATCATGCACCAAGAAGATATTTATTTTATACACACACACACACACACACACACACACATACATATACATATATATTTGGCTGATAAGTTCAACTTTACATATGTGGAGGGAAAAGGGAACTATTTTCTGCATTTGAACATGATAGTATTCCACTGTAAGAAGAGCATAACTTAGATAACTTGATCAAGGACTAGAAAACTCTTGCCTGGTGGCTAGATATGGCCTACAGATTGTTTTTGTGCATGCCATGAACTAAGAATAGTTGATACAGTCTTATAGAGTTTTAAAAAATAAGACAGAAATATGCCACAGGGACTGTATATAAGCTGCAAACCCTGAAAGATGTACTATCTAGCATTTTACAGAAAATATTTGCCATCCCCTGAAATAGATAAAAATTCCCTGTATTTCATTTTCTGTCCTTGTGTATAATGTGATTTCAGGATCCAGTTATTATTCCAGAATTACTGAAACCATCGTTGGCTTCTGAAACCAAGCACGTGAGAAAACCTGTCAGCCTACACTTTCTACTATCAGAAAAGACAAATGTCCTACCCATGCCATAGAGAAACTGAAGTTAGGACTTCCACAGAGCTCCTCACTCAAACTTAGGATCTAAGTTCCCAGCTTTGAAATAAATTATAATTTTTGATGATTTTTAAAGTAATAGTACTCTCCTGTCACTGTACAAATTTTTAAGAAAAAATAGATAAGAGTCCCCAAGCAGGGGTAAGCATAATGCCCAATGAATAGTATTTCTCCCATTCAGCCATTAGATAACACTAGTGTAGTTCAGGCTAAATGGATAAAGCAATCTTTTCTGTCTTGACTCTGCTTCATAACCTGACTAAATCATCCAAGTCAATGATTTAGAGAAGTATATGTAAAACAATTCCTAAAAGTCATTTTATTTTAGTGTTGTGTAGAGTATGTTTAAGTTATTTTAAGGTTGCATAAAGTCTTCCTATAAGCTCAAGACAGACAGGGAGAAATTTTATCTTGCTTGTCACTGAAGTTTCCAATGCCCATCACAGTGCCTGCTATACATTAGGGATTTTATAAGCAGTCATTGTGTGTGTGCGCGCGTGTGTGTGTGTGTGTGTGTGTGTGTGTGTGCGCGCGCGCGCGTGCATGCGTGCCTACCTCCCGTTCATTTCAAGGCAATAAAGTCTTATTTCCATTGTCACATGTCACTTTCTGTTAATGATGAGCTGACCATTATATGGAAGAAGTTAAGTTCTTTTTCTTCCATATAAATTCTACTTTTCATCTATACAAATTTAAAGTCCTGGAAAATAATATAAGAAGAAAGTAAAAGGTAGAAGATTGGCATGATTTCTGAAGGTCAAATATATGTCATTATGAAATCACGATGGACACGGGGACTAAGTTCATAATACCATGGTGCCTATCTTTCACCAAATTTCCTTTCTTGGAAATATCACATGTGTTCTCAAATTTGGTGGATTTTTTAATAAAAAAAGAAGTCATGCATTCCCAAATAATATGAACCTAAAAGTACTCCATAAAGGCTCAAAATAAGCTAACCAAAATATCAGGGCACACTGTATTGATGTGTATTGAAGTGAAAAATCTCAGAAAACAAACCAAACAAGTTCCTTGTAGAGCCAAGGGACTTTTATATTTCATTGAGAAAACATACTGTATAAGTAAAAAATAAAGATAGAACAGAAGTAGTGCAATGTTCTGAATTATAATATCCCTTAAAATAAATGAATTGTATTCATATTCTCTTCATTATACCAAGTTTACTAATTTAGTATCATAGAAGCATTTTTTTCCAAAAGCCATGTGCAGTTGGGCATCAGTTAAAATAACATAGATATGATTGTTACACTTTCAATTTGTGGAACATTTTTTCCCTTCAAAAATTCCAGAGCTTTTATGGAAACATAATTACAAAAGTGCCTATGTCATTGGTTCTGAACTTATTATTTCAAATGGCTGCGAGAAAAACAAGAAATTCCTTTTATCTTTTCATCTGACACAGCAGTTTTATCATACTGACTTTTAGTCACTGTGTTTCTGTTTACCGCACGTGAAAAACTCTTACTAGAACAAAGGTTCCAGCATTGGTAAATCAAACCTAGGACACTGACAGCTGAACAAATAGCAGAGGCCAGAGTCCACTTGAAGTGTCCACACTTCAAGTTTGAATCTGATCTGCCTGAGATTCCTTTTGACACTGGTTTGTTATAGCAGGTAGCTGACGAGATTTACTGTTGAAGACTGGAAACATGTATTGTGCCATCCAAAAGGCGGAAGCATTGGATGGGGCTCGTTTGATGCAGGTCCTCTGGCATGATGGTGTGGAATCTCTCTACCCAGCAGTGTGGCTGAGAGACAACTGCCAGTGCTCCGATTGCTACCTGGATTCTGCAAAAGCACGGAAACTTCTCGTTGAAGCTCTTGATGTGAACATTGGTATTGAAGGCTTAACATTTGACAGAAAAAAGGTATTCATCTCTAAGTTATCTCTCCCTTCTTTCCCAAGTTAAATAAAGGGGCTGGTCTACAATAATTTAAAGAACTATTTTTTATTTGGTCATATATATATAACTGTATATATGAAGCCATGTTTGTATAGTGCTTAGTGCAAATTAAGGAAACTCAGTAAATGGAAGCTTCTCCTATTATTATTACTACTACTATTTTTAATAAAATTTGCAGTGTTGCTCATTATTTTTTCAGTAAGTGTGGCAGCCTTGAAGACACAATCAAACTATTTCTACAATAAAAGCAATGCTTCTGGGCTTCAGTTTGCTCATCTGTAAATAGGAATACAAACAGAACTTGCTTATAGAAATGTCGTGAGAACTCACTGAGATATTATGGGTAAAAATATCTAACATAGTTCCTGGCATACAGTGAGTGCTCAAAAAATAGCATTGAATGATATTTTTTCATCAAGTCAGTAGGAAGAAGGACAAGGCTTGTTCTGGTATTCCCAAAAAGCACAGCTATCAAAACTACAAACTAGATGTGGCCACCACCCTATGTTTCTCTCTTCCAAATTTACTAGGATTCTTATTATTAATACTCTTGTCCACCCACATCTCAACTTAAGGACTTACTCCCAGGTTTCCCTGTTTGCTAGCTATGTGACCTCAGAAATGTTATTTTATCTTATATTCCTCCCTGAAAATTGAGAATAGCAGTAGTATCTTTGCCCTAGAGTTGTTATGAGGACTAAATGAGTTATGTCTGCAATGCGTGTTATATAGTAAACACTCAAAGTGGTGCCATTTTTATTATTGTTGTTCCCCTCATTATCATCATTATTATTTCTAATACCCTTGGCAGGGTCTTAATTGTTACCTAGCTTTAGTTGTCACAGAAAGTTTGGGGACCACAGGTTTAGAGGCCACAGGACAAGAACTTTAGATCAAATCAGACTCTATTTCTTGGATGCTATTTAGGGGCTTCAGAGATTAGATGTATCCCTTTGGCTTGAAGTTTTCTTGTTTTCTGAAAAGTTAAGTTTATTGTGTGTCTAAAAAAAAGAAGACGTAAGGAATAATTGGATTCCCTGATTATAGTAAGTAACATTCAGAAACAGAGCGACAGTGGAGAACTGAAGTAGATAGAAGCATAATATACATATAGGTGATATTTGCTTTCTGTGTTATAAGGTGTATATCACGTGGCCCGATGAGCATTACAGTGAATTCCAAGCTGATTGGCTGAAGAAAAGATGCTTTTCCCAGCAGGCCAGAGCACAGCTCCAAAGAGAATTGTTTTTGCCAGGTAACCCTGCCAAGGTCCTCAATGTCTTTTAAAATCCTTATAGTGAGGATTTTATAATAAGAATTTGCTCAGCAGAAAATTCAAACTTTTGTGCTTTGGTTAAAATATTATTGTAATTTATGTGGAATGTTTAAAGTTTTACCAACAACGATCATTTGGGTAGAGATGAAAAGAAGTATAGAGCACTTCTAGACATTCTATAAAGGAAGAAAAAAAATAAGTGCAGCAAACTCATATCTTTATCATTGAAAGCTAAATCTGGCACAGCACACCACAGACACTCCATAAATGTTCATTACAAAGAAATGCAAGATGAGCTAGAGGTGGACTGGCCCTTTTTAACGATTTTGTCTAAGGCCAGAACAACACAAGTCAACAAAGCAGAAATTCCTAAGCTTGTATCCACAGATGAAATGGTGGGATCCACAAACCCATGAAAGGCTACGCACAGCATTGAATATGCATGTGAGTGTGTGAGTGCACGTGTGTCTGTGTGCACACGAGAGCACACACAAGTACGCACAGACGCATTTGTCTAGGAAGAGTTTATATAGATCGCATGGGGATCTGTGACCAGAAAAATGGTCAGAAAAGGATGGATTCGGTGGAAAAACAGAACCTCATTGTTAAGCTAAGAGACAAAATAAAATAAATACTTAAAACAGGTAGAAAAAAATTTTAACGTAACTTTTAAGAGACACTCAATAATAGACTTGAAGTAGAGTCATTGGTGATGGGTGACAGATGTTTACCACTCATTTTCAAACTGTTTTGAAGATTTGTTATGTGAGACCATGTGGGTAAAAGGCAAACTGAAAAACATGATGATTCTTACCTATTTATTAGAACCTTGGCTTCTGCAAACACACTAACAAAGCAAGTTTCCCTGGGCTTTCTTTTCTACTATTAACCAGGTATATTAAACCACTGTCGCTTTGAGCAACTAACCAGCCTTGTTGAATTCTATCATACTCCTGCTGGGAATTCTGGGTCATATATCATGATAGAGATTTTACCTTAACTCCTTTGAAATCTGAAATTCTCAAACACGTGTGGTAACTTTCCATGGCTTTAAACGCTAGACTTAACAACAGTTTACTGTGTATGAAGATGTTATTACTTAATCAACTTGAACCACGTAGCCTCACCATTTCCTGCGGTTACCAATAACAGGGTATGACACTGTCCCCTTTCTCTTCAGGCATAAACTGGTCTTGTCAAGAATTTGGTTCCTCCATTCCCTTAGTCTCATCATTCTGAAAGCTGACGAGGTTTTTGTTCCACTGCTTTCTCTCTAAACCATGCATCCATTTTCTCCTCTGTCTAGCTGGTTGAATCCAGATGGGTATTGAGCGAAAGATGGTTTTCCTGCCTTCCTGCCTTCTTTGCTCTATTCTTCAAGGAGGCTCCAGTTATATAACTTAGTAGCAATTATCTGAGTCAAATAACAGTATCAGGAATGTATTATTATTTGTTATTTATTTTAGATTTCTTCTGGTACTCAAAATATTTTTCTTTAACTCTGACCTAATTTTGCAATCCTGTTGGATTTTACTTTCATTTCCTTCAAGTTCTTCTTTTGATTATTTCAGGAAATAAAAGCCAACTTGTTATTATTACAGCTTAAGCTTTTAAGCATTGTAAAAGGATCTGGCCACCCCCCTCCATTAATATTTCTTGATGAGTACAGTTTTATAGCTTCCATTTCTCTGTACTATCAGGCAGTAGCAAAATGGAAATGATACTATACTCAGTTAAGTAGTGGAAAAAACTAGTCACAATGACAGGCTGCAATCCTGAATAATATAAGGAGAACTGGCTGCTATTTAGACATTGGAAAATACTTTAATAGTTTAAAACAAGATCGAATTTTTAAAATATATTCTCAAGCTGTGCAGTTGGTGAATAAAAGAAGAAATTAATGGGCTATTTTGGGAATATTGGTCCTATGGCTTTTTGCCTGCAGAATTTGATACCTTATTTCACAGTCATTGCATATTTTCAAACATTTATACTCCAGAGCAGGTAAACAAACTCAGTTAGATTTGCTAAAGAATGTTGTTTTTTAGTCACAGTGGCAATGTTTCCCCTTCTGCAAGCACAATCCTTGGAGTGAGGGTTACAGGCCGTTTAAAATCTGGAGTCAAGATGTAGACCACTTTCCCTTGATCTTCCCCTGGCACTAGCTGTTGAACTCAAAAATGAAAAGACAAATGATCGTCATCCAAAAATACTTTTGTCATGGGACAATCACAGCTGAAAGGAAGACATGGGTAATAATCATTCCCTCGTTTCTATCCAGTTGCACATATATTGGATACTTATTTTGCGCCAAAAACTCTGTAAGGAAATATCAAGATAAAAAAGACATGGATTCTTTCCTTGAGGATTTACCAAGTCTAGAAGGGAACAATAGCCAGGAAAACAAAGAAGTATAATACATTATTTTAAGTACATTAAAAGCACACAGGGAAGGCGAGTGATGACATAGAGGGAGGAATTTGAAGAGATGAGGGAATGATCCTCGGAAATGAGGTAATGCTCGAGCTGAGTTTTGGAGAATTAATCAGTTTGTCAGGCAAAGATAGAATGTAAGGAAAATTCTTAACGGAGAAAAAGGCATGTGGAAGATTATTGAAGGGTAATACAGGATGGGTTTAAGAAACTGCAATGAGTTTAATATTGGTGAAGTTAAAATTGTCAGGCAACAGAGAATAAGGAAGGGACCAAATCATAAAGTGGCTTGTGTGCACTGCCTACTCCTAGACCCGTAGGCAAGGAAGTTTCCCAACAAGAACTCAGGAATCCAATTCCATTAGTTCCTCAGGGTGATTCTCTTCCTACAAAGCCAGAGAAATGAGTTTAAGACTGCAAGAAGTTTAAGAAGATGATTGCCTTAATTTTTCAGTCTGCATTTTATATTTTCAGAGTGGTGTGTTTCTGATTTTGATCAAATGAGTCTAATTTCTCAAATGCCTACAAATTTGTGAACATCTCCTATGCTTCATTTTTCTCTTGTTGCATTGTGCCTTCCTCCAATGTGCCCCTTTGGCCTTAGTTTATGTTTATCTTGCAGAACAGAGTAAAGTAATCAGATCTGTGTCATAGGAAGACCTTGGTCATGGCTTTGTGTGCTGGATGGACCAGCCTGGGGAGTGGCTGGGAGCAGGGTGACCACAGCATGGCCTAGAAATGGTCCTGTAAGAGACAATGAGAGCTTAAGAGGCAGAGAGGATGGAGGTAGAATCTGTATTCATGAGAAACATACACTGACCTATAGGACAAGAAGCTGCTCATCCTATTCCCTACTCTCTACCAACTGAAAACCTGACTGTTGAAGCCTAGCGTGTATATGTTTCCAAACATCTGGATGAAAATCAGGGACTTTAATAGAATATTAGAAACATGAAGATTTTTTATGTACTAATTGTATTTTAGCTTCAATGCAAAATTTTGACATAATTATACACTCATTTTTGTGACTAACTTTGAGATGCAAAATTTCCCAACATATAATTGACAGGACTGAAATGGAAAAAAAAATCATTCTAGTATGATCTTATATATATGAATCTAAATATGTGTTATTTTTATTAATAATTAGTGTCAGAATGAATGAATGCTTGCTTTATCTCTTTGAATTGGTACTGAACTATTTTATATTAATCTCTGACTTTAATAGTATTTGTTATTGAAAATTGAGATTTAAAAAGTTGTGATTAGAAGAAAAGCTTTTTTCCTTGAAGATAGTCTGCTCAGTTTTCTCAGCGATCCAGGGACTGAGTGCATTGCACAGTCATAAAAGAACATTGCCCTACAATTCTCTATGTCCCTCTTATAGTAGAGCCAGTCTTCACCACCCGCTGAATCAGATTCCAACCCTTCAGCCTGTAGCTATAACTCCCTCCTTTGTTTCAAAATGAACATTCCACAAGAAGAAATGAAAACTCTCAAGTAACTGTCAGGACCTTCTAAAATCTATTTGCCTTGCACATGGCAAGAAAAACTAGAAAGCTCCCCCTTTCTTGCAGAGAACCATGTGTTTACTTGAAGATGAAGATTTTATGATAACGCAAAGAACAAAGTTGTTTTGGTGCAGAGGCCATTTTTACAGAGCCCTGTGAAAAAGCAAAAATCACATATTTTTAAAATTAACAAGTAACATACACAAAGAATATGCCTAACCCCATGTGATATTTCACCCTCATCTCTAAGCCTTGGCCCATCCCATTCTTGAAAGCCCAGAGGTGGGAATCCGTGATTCAAGTTAACAATGGAGCAAGGCCGTTCATTTGTTTGAAATATTACTTGGTAATTGTAAAAATAGCAAAAGAGCTGGAAGGCTGTTTTTTGTTTTGTTTTGTTTCTTTTTTTCAGGGTGCTTTAGAATGTCCCAACAATATTAGGACTACCAGATTAGAACAGCTTCCAAACAGTCCTGTCAAAGCAGCTGCCTCGGAACAATCAAACCACCGTGTCATCCACCCAACTGTGTTCCCTTCCCAAGACAGACCTAATAAAGGTTCCTTCCCCGAGATCACCCAGACTCGTGCTCTGATGTGCAGGTGGGACAATTGCCCACAGACTTCATAAATTTAAAAAGCAAATCTCTCTCTATTCTGTTATGCCTGTCATATGTGAAATGGACCATTGACTTTCAGAGAAATAGGCCTTTGGGATTTTGATTTAATTAATACAGCTATCTCACATGCATATAAGTTTATGAATATGTATTTTGCATCATTTTTCCTCTGTGCCATATCGATATCTTTCAATGTATCCTTTTCTGTATTATATGTAATCTAATATTCTTACTTAATTTATACATTGTACTTAGTAAAATCAAGCACCATATGTAAAGTCTAATATGGCTACACAAGATAGGGCTGCCTTTGTTCTGACAGTAAACTCACGATGGGAGACTCAGAGCCTGGGAAGGACCCTGCAGTGCTCTGTGCTTTTAGCAGATGTCGCTAAACTGGAGGTTGTTCTCGCAGCCATATGCCTAGTTCTTGGTTTTACTGTGAACTCTAGGTAAGCTTCTCTTCCTCTTGCCTTTTAACTCCACCCATACTTGCAGCTAGAAAACACATAACTGCATTCTCAGAAATAAATATTAAAAATAAGTCTATTTTACAACTGGATACATTATAGACAATTTTCAAAAGTCTGTTCACCATATCTATTACTTTTTTAAATGCTTAGGTAAGAGATATAGTAATTACATCCTTTTTCAAAAATTATTTTCTTATTATTTAACAACTTCATAAGACAGTGCTGGTACTAGGGAGGTCCTTGAAAAGCTGGTGTCTTAAAATGTTTAAAAGTGTTGGCAAAGTTTAAAGATATTTTTGAGAACCTAAAGCAAACCTATTTCAAGAAAGAATTATTACAGTCCATTCCTTTTTCATATTTTTTTCATTGTAGTTGACACATCGAGAATTAAGGAAAATATCCTAACTTTTTTATTCTTGGAAAAATAATTTTCTATATTTTTACCAAAGTAAATTGATTATTTTTTTTCCAAACAGGGTAAAAGTAGAATGGGCTTTCCTTGATGAGTGATAAGCTTCCATTTCTTACAAGCTAGGCTTACTTTTTTTTTTTTTTTTTTTTTTTTGCAGCCCTGGAATGTGTTTTATAACATTGGCATTTGGACTACAAATTTAGAATTTATAAATTTAGAAAATTTCCAAAGTGTTGCAATTTTAAAAAGTGAAGTTGGTTTGCTTTATATGCTGGTTTCACATTTACCAAACCTACACATAAGGGATAAATTTAGCCTGCATTTTTGCTAGTGCCTATACATCAGGAGATTCACCAGTTAATAAAAAAGAGGACAACTGATTCAAAAACAATTACCCCTCACTCTGGTTCCACTTCGCGTCTTCAAGATGGCAGGACATAGAACTACACAACCTTAGGTTTGGAGTTGCAGTTAACTTCATCATACTTAAATTTCTTCTTTTAAATTCTAGACCCAAATGCGCCCATGGAATAGCTATAGGCTATTCCTGTAGGGGGAAAAAAAATGGATTTTTAAAAAAATGTTGATACTATTATTCATATATTCTATTGATTTTTCTAATTTCTAGCTGGGTAAATTAAATAAAAAATGTTTAAGTTCTATTCCATTCAATGAATTCTCTCATCTTTTTGTTTTCTTTTTCTCAGAATTATGTATTTTTCTCAGTCTGTAACTTTGCTCTTAATCAAAAATGCAGGATAGCACTGAAATTAGGAGTGCTCTTGGCCCTAGGCCTTGCTAGGTCTGTTACCTTGAGCAAGTTATTTAACCTTTCTGTGCCCCCAAATCTTTATCTGCGGAATAGAGATAATAATAGTTTCTACCTACCTCCTTCAGTAGTGCAATGTTGGGTGAAGGGCAGTGTTACACAATACATATTAACTCACTTTTTATTCACAAGTGTTCCTTGAAATAAATATAGACAGCATCCCAGAGAATTTTCTTGACCCTCTTGAACAGTATATCTGTTTTTAAAAAGTGCAGAGTTCTGTTATCAAAATTCCTTTCTCTTTGCCTCCCATTGCCTTTCACGTTCCCATGCCTATTGCCTGTTTGCACAGAGAAGACTGATAGCTTATGAGGAGGTTATGGGGGAAAAATTGTATAGATTGTCCCTCTGACCAACAACTTAGTTGGAGCCTTTTATCATCCGATGGCCTCTCTGTTCACACCCAGCTTGCACAACTAACTCTGCAGGGTAAGCCCCCTGGTGCCTACAGTCATCTCTCCTTCCCCTTGCTCTGGTGTCTCATGGCCTGCAGGGTAAAAGTCTTCCCTGGGGCTTTCCAATCATCTCACAGTCTGGTACCCCCTCCACAAGCAAGTGGCTCTTATTTTTGCCCAGGCTCTGGCTGCTTCCTAGATCACCAATTCCACTCTGTCTGTCTGGTCAAACTTTACCTATCCACAAGGTCTACTCTATATAAGAATCCTACCCTATATTTACATTTATCTCTAAACCAAACCACAAAATATATATATTAATAGCAAAGAAAGTAAACCCAGGAAATAGACCTCGTTTCACCGGTAGCACTAAAACAGCAAGGCTGTCATACGACAGTGAAAGCATACGCATTTTTCAAATAGAATTTTGTTAGAATTTGTTAGGTGAGAAAGTGAAATGCTATAGTATAACATGTCAGGAATGCTCTTCACCCGTGAAAACAACATAGCATGATGAAAGGAGCACAGGCTTTGGAGTCGCCAGAGCTGGCTTGGACTCTCTGCTCTGTGAACGTAGTTTCATAAATGATGCGAGCCTCCCTTGTTCCATATGTAAAGGGGGCAATGCCTCTCAGCCTTGGGGGATAAAGAATAAGTGACAAACTGTAAGGACTGTGCTTAGCATAGCACCTAGCATACTGTGGATGCTCAAAACCTATTAGAATCTTTACCTCTCCCCTTTTCCTCCTAGTTGGAGACCCATGAACAAAAGAGCAGAGGCACAATAAAGAGCATTTGGGTAAAGACAGAGGAGAGAGAAACAACCATGCCATTCTAACGATGCTTGAGCTCCTCTTACATGAAAAATAATCATGTTATATTCCTGAATAAAAACATGAGGATATCTCAAAGGTGAACGATTGCCATGAAAAAAAAAAAAGAAAAAAAAAGAAAAAAAACCAAACTTTAGTCATCCTAACATTGGTTTGATTCCTGGCCAAAATTTACCTACCTGGCAGGTAATTTCATTTAAATAGGATTAAAGAAGTCAGTGAAAAGACTGGTCAATTATGAACCTAATTTTAATGAAAGATATAGAAATGTTTGGGGAAGCTGGAATGACCAGCAAACCTGGGAGAAAGTAGCTTTGTTATCTATTAAGGACAGCTAGAGATGAAAATAACAGCAATTATCATATATATTATATGTCTCATATACGGTAGATGCTTGGCAGAGAAAAAGAAAAATTCTAAGCTCAAAATAAGTATATTCCCATCACCATACAAAAGCAGATCATCTTCGTAAGTAAGATAAAGAACAAATATCTAAAGAAAACAATGTGACCATGCAAAGAAGAAGCACAGTCTCTAAGCTCTAACTTCAGTTGGGCATCAGGAGAGTTTCTAGCCCAGAATAAACCGATCACTCAAAATATATGATGGACAACCAAAAGGGGATTAATGAAGTGATTCACTTGGACCGATAAGAAAAAAAAAATGAGGAAAACCAGAGGAATGATGAACCCTCTGCTGGGAGCAGATGGTCTAAGGTAATTCTCCACC
>RJWJ010005896.1:0-65550 GCA_004363605.1 Indri indri
AAAAAAAAAAAAAAAAAAAGTGTCTGGGGGAATTAGCCACAGAGGCCACCGGTGCCCTTAATGAGGGGCAGCTGGCAACGTGGCGGTGGTGGTGAGGATGTGGTGGAGAGCGCCCCACTGGTAAAAGAAAATGCCAGCTTGGAGGGAGCTGAAGAAGGAATGGGGATGACTTCTCTTTCAGAGAGCTTGGCTGTGAATGAAAGGAAAGACAGTACATAGTTTACAGACATGCAGACGGTCCTCGACTTGCATTTTTCTATTTTACTATAGTGTGAAGAGTAGAAACTGTACTTTAAATACCCATATGACCATTCTTTCACTTTTAGTACAGTTTTCAATAAATTGCATGAAATATTCAACACTTTATCATAGAATAGGCTTTGTGTCGGCTAACTTTGCTCAACTGTAGGCTAATGGAAGTGTTCTGAGCACGTTTAAGGTAGGCTAGGCTAAGCTATGATGTTTGGTAGGTTAGGTGTATTAAATGCATTTTCACCTTAGGATATTTTCAACTTGCGATGGGTTTGTTGGGATGTAATCCCATCATAAATCAAGAAGCATCTGTAAAGGGCCTACAGAAGATGCCAACTTATTTCTAGATGCTGGGATTCCAGGACATTTAAAAAAATCATTTGCCTTATTTCTAGGTAACTCTATCCAGCATATCCAGGAAATTGAAGTGATGGTATAAAATAAGAATGAAGAAAAGCCTGTCCAAATCAGAAAAATATAAAATTAGCTAATGCAACAACCATGTTGAGTATTCTAAATGCTAAAAAAAGAAGAAAGCATGCCCTGGTATCAGGACTGTTAGTAAGAAGCCAGTCTCTTTTGCTGTTTGGCCATGAACAGAAGCATTCACACATCTCACGTTGTGCCCTCTCTCAAGGTTAAGGGGTCCCTTTGAGCACCAATCAACAGTTTCTTTTAAAACTACTTTGGTTTTAGGCCTCCTTGCCTTTCCCTGTTCCAATGAAGATTAACCTGTGCTCATACCCTTTCCCCCCAACAGGGAGGAGCTGCTGGATGTGAGCAGTCAGGGGTACACCAGTACTGGGCTTTGGTGAGGTGGGCCAGTGAGGCAGCAAAGATGCTTCTGTTCCAAACATTCCTGTTGAAGAAGGGACTATCTTATTTATAGCTCCCACATGCCTGCTTTCTGAACCCACAACCTCTCAAACTTCTTTGACATCCTTTGCCAACAGTGGCTTCTTCTTCTTTCCTCCAACTGGGCAATGCCAGCCATTTATAGTCAAAAAACAGTTCATATGATAGCACAGTGGTTATGTGCACAGACTTGGAACCAGATTTCCAGGGTGGAAATCCCAGTTTTGCCATTTATAAGCTAAGCAAATTTGACACCTTAAACAAAGCAAAAGCTCCATTTTTTTTTTAAACTGTAAAATGGGGAAAATAACAGTACATATCTCAGTCTTGTGGGAATTAACAGCATTCATATAGGTTATGAGCTTACAACAGTATTTGACACATAATAAGCATTCTATAAATATTAGCTATCATTATTTAAAAGGATTCAAGAGATAAACACCTTATAACTGCTTTGGTGGCAAATATTAGAATGCTTTTCACTAAAAGATAATGTAATCTGGAAAATGCCTTGACTTGGACCAGGAGGTATTATATTTTCCCTTATCAATAGTAAAGATGGTTTGGGGAGAACATCTTGAGATGCCAAGTTCAACCAATGGCAGAAACTTACGGGCTATCTGGGCTGGAAGAAATCTTTGAGACTATCCAGCTCGCTGTCTTTTCATTCATCAGGCCCAGAGAAGGTGGCTCTAAGAAGGTCACTATCAGCGGAGCATGACTAGAAGGCATACCTCTCTGGCTTCATGGTCCTGTACTCTGCTCTTGTCCTTCTTGAGACACAGACACAAATTTGGACTCTGTATGTGTGTGTCATTGCCTTTCCCTTCTCAGCAGTGCCCTTCTTTCCTAATGCATTTCTCCACATAGGATTGCTTTTTCTGGAAGCAGAGATGAACTCCTTCTCATGAATCTTGGATATGTGCGTGCACACACACACCCACACCCACACCCCCACACCCCGAGTCTCTTTTATGATAAAGCACCATGTAGATAGTGAGATGATTTTATTTAAGCTGTGTAACATATACAAAATTATTATTAAAATTCTGGGCTACCTCTTCTTCAGTAAACCTTAAAAATAAAGTGTGCTGTCAACATTAAGAAAGAAAATGTATAAAATTGGTATGACAAGTACCATTTTCCCCTACTGAAGCTCACCAGTGTGCCTTTCAGAACGTGAAAAGGTTTGACGTTTAAAACAAAAGGTTTTTATATAAATATGTATGCCTTATTCAATCAGGGTTTTAACTTAACATTTCACTTACTGTGCTCAAAGTAGTGCACACAGGTATCTCTTTGTGAATACACACACTGTTTTGCCAACTGACTCATGACATGAAAAGGAAATGCCACTCCAGAATAGCTGAAAAGGTAAGGGAAGCAAAGCATTAGTATGCTTCCTGCTCTTTTCTGGCCTCTGCAGTCAAACCTACATGGGCTCCCATAAAGCCTTTGTCAACTAGCCAGCTGTATGTGGAACTTCAGGCAACCTCTCTGAGCCAGAGTCAACTTGTTGGTAAAACAATGATAATGCCTACCCTTAGGAAGCTGTCAGAATAAGTAAGGTAATGTATTTAAAAGTAACGTATGCCTGGAATACAGTAGGCATTTAGTAAATGAGAATTTCCCTCCAGTCCAGCCTCGTAATAAATAAAACTGAAGCAACTAAAAAAATCTACACATCTCTAAAAAAGACCAGAAATCATGGTAGTTTCAGAAGGCCTTAGCAGTAGTATTACCCAAATCCACTGAAGCCGGAAATTAACATAAAGTGGTAGTTTAAATCAGACGTCTCAGTGACTCATGGGTGGGCAGCACGGTAGTTGCAGATGTTTTTGTTTGACTCACACAAATATTTAAGGTTTTCAAAATTAGCTTGTAACATTTAAAAATAGGGAGGTTTCCCATGAATATCTAGATCCCCACCTTCTTTTACAAAATGCCTGGCTTTAGAGGTACTGAATTTGTGGCCCTAGATCTAAATCTTCATGGAACAGAAACAATACTTGCCTGCAATTCAGGAGACAGACTTCCTGGCTCTAATACTAGTTAAGCAAACAGCTTCCTCTTCCTTCTGGGCCTCTTTTCTTCTTCTTATACGAAGGTGAAAAAATGATGTAACTTCTAGAAATCACACCATACTGTATACAGTTAGCCTACAGGTAGTAGAAGGCTTTCGAAATATTTCATAATATATAAATACTGGTTGCACAAAAGGTTCCAAACTATAGGTGTCAGTATAGAAGGCACGATAATTCAGAAAGGGAAAAACACTTTTAAAATGAAGAAACTATGCTTAAATACACAGAAAGGTTTAAGCTTCCCACCAGTAGATGTTGAATATGCAGATGTGCTATATATCCATCTGCTCTAGAAAGTTCCCTATTTCCATATTCTCATCTTGTAGTTTTGAGGAGGGTGAGCATGCCACGCCTCCTCCGTGGAGGCTTTCTGCTTGGCTGGCTTCAGACAAAGTTACCATTAACTCCCCAACCTGCGAGAAAATGATTTGACACAAAGGATTCCAAAATGTCCTCCTCTCCCCCTACAAGCCTGCAAACAAATGGTACAGGAATGAGGTCAGAAAGGAATCCCCCGCCTACCAGGCCGCTGAATTCATTTACCTACCTCAGAGCCCATTCAGAGGAAGGGGTGGGACAGGGAACAAGAGATGCTTGGAGGCCAAGTGGAGTTTGGGGGTCGAGCGCTACATTACAAGATTTGACAGGCCTTTGCCAGCCTTCAGCTTCTTTGTGTCTCTCACATAATAGAGAAACACAAACTGAGCAGCACACGATCTGTGGTTACACCCTTGGACAGAGCACACTCTTTGCAAATGCTAATAGTATTGTAGCATCCTGTCACCCGGTAACACAAAAAAGGATGTTGATTTTCACATGAACCAGAACAGGCCCATTGTACACAAGTTTGTGACCAACTTGTAGTATCTGCACATCAAAAGCCCAGCCAATCACAGAGTACACAGCTGGCGAAACGCACCAACGGGGGGCGCCCAACAGGGAGAAATCCAGGTCCAAGTGCCTTGCTCCACCAAGAGGATAACAAAACACTGTGGCTTTGACATGAATGAAATTACACTCTCACAGTCTTGATTCAGCTATGACCACAGCAATTAGTACTATAAGCAAGAATGTAAATGTCTCAGATATTCAGAAAGAAATCTGAATGTATGAAAATGGGAGTGGCTTTGTGCTTCTGCTGAGAGCCTCTGAAATGGTAGAGGCAGCGAATGGCAGAGATGTCCAATTAAGCATTCATACTAGGGAAGTTCTGATATGTGAAAAGATAAACTCATAAGAATTTTGGCAGGAAAGCGTCTATTTCCATCCTAATGGCCTTGGGAAACCAGACATATCTCAAGGCAAGAGAGTTAGAGGAAGAATATACATGAAATTCCTGAAAATAAATTTAGTTGAAATTAGTAAAGGCTTCTGCTAACAGCTTTGCTTTCAAAAGTGTTACATTTATTAGAAACCAAAGGCAGTCAAAAGTAGTAATCTGGGAAAATAAAATATTCAGTTTTAAAAATTAGAGTAAAATTAATTCTGAATCTTAATAGTTAAGTCAAAAAGATTTAGAGAATCTGTATATGGAAAATTAACATGATTAACATGTTGAGGAGAAACTGCAAGGCACTCACTTTTTACTCCTAAGGCCTGGGGTTGACATGAAATTAGAACCTCCTGAATCTCAGTGTTGTCTTATCCACCAGGGCCTCATAGGGAACCACATATTTCTGCTGATAATTCCACTCTCTGCAATGCAACAACCACCTTGTATGGTTAGGGAAAACCATCCTCAGCCATTTCTGTTATAAAATAAGTTAGCTCATTTTGCACTTGCTAGGTATATCATGTACACTAAGGTGCTCCTAATATCATAAATACGTTCATTTTCCTAAAAGTATTTTTGAGAGGGATCATATCTTGAAAAGTATATAGGCCTGTAATCAGACTTGTCTTCAAATTTCAATTTTGCTACTCACTAGACTGATCTTGACAAGATACTTACAATTTTTCTGAGCCTATTTTCTCATATACAAAATGGCAATAATATTGTCTACGACAATGGATGCAAAACAAAAGACATACTGGTTTCTTTGCTCTGGATTCGAGTTTTCTTCTTAACTCTGAAATTTAAAAGAAAAACCAAAAAAGTTTCATGGGACCAATCCTTGGCAAGATAGGATACTGACCATTAAAAAGGCTTCAGGAGATTTTCTAGATGGATCCCAAAATGCTAATGGCCAGCTGTAGTATCCTTTTTTGCAGTGTTCTGAGTCTTACGAAGACTTCGTAATAGGCTTTTAGTAAGCATGTGTTAATATTTCTGGAATGACTGCAAACTTAAGTATCTCTCTGTTTCCTTCCTCCCAACACGCATCAGGCACCGCTTGGTCCTGTTAGTGTTTGTTAGTGTTGCTCATGGCAGTGGGGACACATGTACACTATTGTCACCAGGTATGTACTACGTTCTTGAGGTATCAGTAAGGTGATTTCTGGTTTTCACTACATGTAAGTTATCTGTAGAAAAATTATATATATTTGGCATGCAAGGAGATTGGCTGTGTACCACCTTGGAGAGTCATGGCAAATCGTGAAAACTTTATTCCCCCCACCGAGACAGAGTCTCACTCTGTTGCCTGGGCTAGAATGCAGTGGTGTCAGCCTAGCTCACAGCAACCTCAAACTCCTGGGCTTAAGCAATCCTTCTGCCTTAGCCTCCCAAGTAGCTGGGACTACAGGCATGCGCCACCATGCCTGGCTAATTTTTTCTATGTATTTTTAGTTGTCCAGCTAATTTCTTTCTATTTTTAGTAGAGACGGGGTCTTGCTCTTGCTCAGGCTGGTCTCGAACTCCTGAGCTCAAACGATCCACCTGCCTCGGCCTCCCAGAGTGCTAGGATTACAGGCGTGAGCCACTGCACCTGGCGGAAATGTGAAAACTTTTGGCTTACACCCTCTAGACAAATACATTTCTTAAAGGAGAAATAGTAAGCATTGCATTTTGTTAATGATGCAGTACTATTTGGGTTAAGATATATGGAAAAGAGAGATTAACAACAAAAGTAGACTATAAACTAAGGGAGCAGAACAATGATTAAATTCATTCCTTCAGTTGAGAGGTAAATTAATTTCACTATTTCCTGGCAGGTGAAGCAAAGAAACTGGTAAGGTTTGAATTCTCATTGTCAGAAGGAAAGCAGTATATACATTTGTCTGAAAGGGACACTTTGCTGGTACACAGTTATCTAGTAATCCTTACTTTAATGAATTTAAGTTAGTAGAGACATGTCATTAGGATAGACTTCTGCAAAAGATACTGTGTATATTCTATTTGTCTATGAAAAAGCCAACAACATAATATCAGGTAAAGAAGTAGGTAAGTAGTAGCCCAGGCAGTGTGGCTTTCTGATTATTTGGCCTAATTCTCAGACATACTTTAGCAAAGTAAAAAGATAGAGTTAACCTATTCCTTACATATTCTCTCACAAATATCAGAGGTCTCAAGAGCTTTTGGCAAGTGTTAGATCACATAAACCATAACCATATTTTCTGACAAGTGGATACAATTCTAATTTCCACGCTGCCCTGCGATTTAGTAACTATTAATAAGTAATCTTAAAAGTTCCTTCCAGTTCTAAGACTTAGTTATAACTTTTTAGTAAGCCTCATATATGACTAAACACATTAGTAGCATTAATGAAAATGATGGCCTTGGCAGCAAAGTGCAATCAGAAAACATTTTTTATATATTTTACCAAAGAAAATACCAAAATGTTTTGACAAGTATCAGGATATGAAAAAAAGCATTGGTTGACTATGAATTACAACTGTGAAATGCAAGGCATGTGAAATTCAAGCATTCAGATAAGAGCCACATTAAGAGCTTATTAGACCATGAATGTGGTTATACAGTGGGGTCAAATAATGACGCTAGGTACACAGGTTTCTTCCTCTCTCCCTCATTAAAACAGAGAAAATTTAAAAGATGCTCTCCAATTATAGAATTATAATGTGATTTAAATATTTTTTAATTACTCATCTACACAAATGACCTTAGATCAAGCACAGGCAAAATATAAGTTGCATTAATATCTACATGTAGTGTGAAAGTTTTTTTTTTTAATACAAAGTTCATTCACAGTGCACAAGTGAAAACAAGTTTTAAATATTTAAATAACATATAGCCATGATCATTCAAAAGGTAAGCATATTTTAAAGCATATTTCCATACTGATAAAGTGTCTGAAACTATAACACATACCAGCTTAGAGAGCTGAGATAAAAACCATTACTTTGATCCCCTTCATACGAAAGCAAAAATACCATATTCTTTCTCAGATAAATACATCTGAAATAAGTAAATGCAAAATTATCGACTAGTTAAAGAATTTATCTTTTAAACCTATACTCTCTTATCATTTGTAAAACTCCTAAGTTGTGAGGTTAGGAAGCACCACTCTCTGCAATGTTCCCTACTTATTTTCACACTATTCATCTGCATTTATTTGGAGGCTAAATAATTTGTAGGAAGGAGTCCATCGGAATAAAGCCTGGAAAATAGGGATAATACAAATAAGAGACAGTATAATGGAACTGCTAGAAAGGGTGATTGCTCCTCTTGGAACTATAGCATAGCTGGTTCAACTGTGAAGCAGCAAGAACCACTTATTTCCTATAGTGCATTGCCTACATACACTGTTTTTTTAAAATTTATATCCTGGCTGAATTAATTTTGGATATAATCTATTTACAATTGCTCAATCTTCCATAGAGAGTTTTGTTCACTCCAGTCTTTGCAAATTCTGACATGAAAAACAAATGATTTCTTGTCTAGTTAGAATTTAACTTCTGTATACGGAATATCTGAAATTACTTTTTTGTTTAAATTTGAATCATTTCTAATTTTTGAACTACAGACACAACACACAGGGCTTACTGTTGAGATTGAATTTTATTTTCCTTTCAATAACATCTGCAGTTAATAAATACCTAGCTTTCAAGAAAAAAAAAAAAAGCATGCTTAGTATGAGATCAGTTAAAAAGAAAAAAAAAAAAATCCATGAAAGGAGCCGTATTACTGACGGGGATGGGGAGAATGTCAGGACCCTTGTACGGGACTTTTAATAATATTAATTTTTACCATCTATTTATATAAGTTACAATACTGATCTCCTCAAAGAAATGAAGATCCTCCTCTCCCTCTTTTTAAAATTTATACAAAAAGGTGTGATAACAGAACTGACTAATCCTCTGGAGAAGTCTGTAGAAAAACAGCTGAGGATGTTTTTTTTTTTCCATCTATAGTTCTCAGGAATAAAGTTCTATTTCTTTTTTTCTTTAGAAATAGATATGTAGTTGTAAAGGTTATATTTTACAACTGAAAAAATGTTCATTAACATGCATAACGTCTGCTTCGGTGAGGGGTTTCCCTACTTGCCAGCGCTGTTTAGAGGGGTTTAACCAGTGAGGTCATCTCCTAGTCTTTGTACAGAACATTACGGAACTCGATTCCCTTTTTGTTCATTATTGTCCCTAGACCTGAAAGAAATACAAAAGGTTCTTGACTACTATCTACCCAATAATGTATACTGCTACTAGCTGCTTAAAACTGGATCTACTTTTCTTATCAAACAGTAGAAAACAAACATTTCCTGAATTCTCAGTTTGTGACATATTTTGTGATATTCTCCAACCTTACACTTACATATCAAGTGTTAGATCTTGAGGGGTCACGATAAAGAATGTACTGATGTAAAAAAAAAAAAGGGAGGGACAGCAAGGGCATTGTTATCAAAAAACAATTCCAAGAATACTGTAAAATTACATAAACTGTAAAATAAGAACTGTCACAACTGTCACACAATGGGCATTTTTATTAATAAAATAAAGGCTTAATGAAAAGGCAGCCAATGAGATAGATGTTTTAAGTAAAAAATGGCATATTTCTTTGTTTTAACCTCCTTTAGCCAATTAAAAATATTTATATAAAACACATGAAAATGTTGAGGGTATTACTGCAATTGAACTGCAATGAATTAAACTTTAAATTTTTTCTTTATTCAGCTAAGAGGAGGATGGTAAACATTATTCTAATTGTTGAAATAATTTCTATTTAAAATAGTCTTATGAAAGAAGCCTTTTCCTGATGCTTAATTGAAACGTTTGACAATATTTTAAATGAAATCAGTCAATTGATTATCCTTAATCTTCCCCATCCTGTGTCATAATCCACTGGCTCTGTCAACAGGAAAAAAACCCACTGTTAACAGAAAGCCTAACTTAAGTATACAACATCAAAAATGAATTAATTTCAAATGGATACAGAGAGTACAAAAACAACTGAATCAAACAGGTAACCTGCCACTGACTTAGCTTCCAAGGCAAATGTCTAAGCTGTTAATAAAGGGTTGAAATTTCTTTCACTAAGTGTACACTAAATTGTTATATTGAAATTAACCTATGTGAAGGGTTCTTCCGTTAACCAGTTTTCTTTCGTGTGATGAATATAAATTGAATTATCATGGCCAAATAGTTCTGGATATATATAGAATATTACAGATACAGACAATGACTCAGTGGGTTGCTATCATTTTATATACAACTGATAACTTAAAAATTGCTATAAATTTCATTTCAAGACACCTAGCATTATATTTCTGGAAAAGAAACTGACACTCAGTAACATCATTTAATGAATTAAACTAGTGCCACCACAAATAAGACAACAAGCAGAGAGCAAGTTTATCTTCAAGGACTGAACCTAATGGCCATACCAACTATATTATCCCAATTTGTCACTTCAGTACAACAAAATAGGATGTTAATGCCATTACCACTGTTCTTCCATTCAAAAGGCAGCTGATGGTTAAAGTGCCTGTAACACACATCAGTTATTTTTATCCCATGACTTTATTGTATGTTTAGAAAGGTGGAATAGCAGAAGAGAAAGAGGCAGGACACGAGACTTTAAAGTTTTCTTTCTTCAGATGTATGCACAGGTGGTTATATTATGAGTAGGATTCTGTAAAAATAAACCCATTTGATAAATTTAGGTCTGGGGAGACAAATGCAAAATTTCTAAACAAACTTCATTACTGCATGATCATAAAAATACTGAAAGTTTAATTGCCTAAGTTTTCTAGTTTTATTAACATTATTCAGAGTACCATCTATCATAATAATATTAGCATAATTTTACCAAACATGAATAAAAATATACTGGGATTCATTTCTTATAGAAAAAGAGTTAAAAACATATATTAAAATTAATCATAGAATCGGTAGAGAAGAATCTCTACATGACTGTGTAGGGTATAAACATCTTCAGCAAATATTAGAATTACAATGACTTAGGAACTCCATACATGCTAAAACTATAATTGAGAAACTATTTGTTAGAATGCTTGGTAACTTTTATAAAATGGTCAGAATGAAGCAAGGTTACCATTCTGACAGATTTATTATTTTAAATGGGTCTGCAGGGTACAAAATAGATCATATGTCCAATTCATAGATACTTTGTAACAGTTCACAGAGTCATAAGTCACAAAGGTTGGGAAAGGCCTTAGGGACTGACAGGAAACAAGAAAAATGGGGATGGTGTTCCTATCTTAGGGACCTCTCTGTGCACAAGTATCACCACAACCTGGCTCTTAGGACTGCCCTGACCTGCTCTTGGCTGAGACACTCTGGCAGGAAAAAGGCAAGTTCCCAGCAGCAATGGCAACTCTAGATGTCACACTGCTCAGTTTAGGGGGAGAGACACTTCTGTGTAAAACAATGGCTGGCTTTGGGCTTCCCCATTTCATTAATAAACTAGAAATATAGCTTATATTTTTAATGGGGTTTCTGTGGCTTTCATGAGTTTTCTCCCAAAGGCCACATCTGTAAACAAAACTATGATGTAATTTCTGGTGCTAAAAAGGAGAACCAACCAAATCAAGATAGTACTAAAAATGTTCATCTCGAATAGTAACTATTCATAGTTAACTACCATGACTAGGATGACACTGTAAACACTTTATGGTTTTAAAATAGTACATTGAAGATGTAGAAAACATTTACAAACCCAGACACTTAAAAAAACACGAAAATTATTTTTGGCTTATGTTAAAGATGATTATGTATTTCTGTATGCTTCTACATATCTGTTTTAATTTATGAAAGAAAGAAATGAAACAAAGTAACAAAGCTTTAGTCTAGAGTTTCCTAACTCCTTCCTCTCTCCTTCATTGCTGGTGTACTGGTCGGAATGAGGTACCATGTGAGCTGTGCTTCCCTTTCCAGCTTGCTTTCTCAGATATGTGTCCCCTGTAGAAGAGGAGAAGAGGTAGTTTGGCTTAAGACCCTTTTCTCAACTGAACTGAATGCGGCTAGGGAGGAACCTTTCACATTTCTACTCCTTCCATTTGTGACCCTGCTGCAGCTGCCTGTATGGTAAGGCTCACAGATAAAAGTTATAAAATATTTGAAATAAGGGAGAATGACTTAATTATAGCATTTTCTTTTTCTCAACTTCTTCAATGAATGACTTACTGATTTTAATTCTTCAGTTACAATTAACAACTGATTATGCTACTAAGGGAAGTCCTTAAATATATAATATTTTATTATGAACATGCTTAATAATGTCAGACTATAGAGTCAGACAAAAACATTAATACATTAAATACTAAATTCTATGGCTATATAAATTAAGCAGGAAAAAGGCTTATCTAAATGTTTTTAATCAAAAGAGAATAAGATTAAGAACAACCTTATTCTTATTAAAATTTTCAGTCAAGCCAAATAAATAAAAAGCTTTGCAAGTTGAATATTTAACATACACATAATGCTTCATAGACTACGAACAATGAGGAAAAAAACGACAACTACAGTTCAATTCTTTACATGCAGAAAATATAAGTCATCTGCATATAATAAACTATCTTAGCTCTCCGTCCACCTTTGTTCTGTTCAAAATGAGTTCTAGAGGATATTTTTAGTTCAGTCAGAAGGTAATCAAGTTATTCAAAGAAATATTATAGAAATGAAATTCAGAAGCTAGCTTCAGAGATTCATGCCATTAAAATTATTACATCATGAGGAGCAAACAGGATATAAGTCAAGCAGAATGATAAATGATTAAGATAAGTTTAATTTTGCATTTAGTTGGCACCAATGCAGTAAAAGAGTTTTTACTCACATAATACAATTTATTTCTCCTGATGAAGAGCTTCAATGAAAGCGTCAAGTTTTTCTTGAATTTCTCTGACTTTCTCTGTGGGGATAAAATGAGATGACAAATTTTTTAAAAAATTATTTTTCAAATATATCACAAATCATAGGAGACAAGTATTTACTAAATGTTCTGGTATACTTCTTTAAATATTTGGGGAAATGGGGAAAAATTAGAGTCTCATCATACCACCTTATACCCAAATAAAGTCCAGATGGATTACGGTAGTAGCTCTTAGCCATTTTTTGAAAGGAGGAGAGGCAGAGACCTGTGACAGATCCTTTTAGAATCTAATAAAAGAATCTAATAAAATCGAATGGTTTCGTACACAGAAAAATGTACTTATAGACACATGTACAATTATGTACAGAATTTTATGGAATTTCCAGATTCTCTGAAACCTAACCGAAGACTCATAGTTAGCAATGCCTGAAACAGAGGAAGATATAAAATAATAAAACTGTTTTAAAAAATTAAAAGAAAATATAAGTGGATATTTAACTGGCCTTAGCCTGGGAGATGACATTTAAAGTATAAAGTAACAGGAGGAGTTACAAAGGAAAAGATCAACCAATATGGCCATGTTGAAATGTACACTTTTATTTATATATCAAAATGTCATAAAATTAAAAGATGAAGGAAGCTGTGGGAAATATCTGCAATGAACATGAGACGGGCATGTACTTTAAAAACACATACAAAAAAAGTACTTTTCCAGTTGTGAATAAGGAAAGTTTAAAAACACCAGAGCCACTAAATGTAGATTTACATTATTTATTTGATTTTCGTGTTTATATACTTCCAAATAAAATGTATAATTTCTTGCTGGGTGTGGTGGCGTGTGCCTGTAGTCCCAGCTACTTGGGAGGCTAAAGTGAGAGGATTGCTTGAGTCCAGGAGTTTGAATCCAGTCTGGGCAACATAGCAAGATGCCATCTCCTCAAAAAAAAAAAAAAATCTATAATTTCTCTCTGAAATGTAGATTTCCTCCACAAATGTGAACTATCCACAGTACATGCCAATCCCCTATTGAAAGTGGAAAAGTCACGATCTATACTACTTCACTGCTAACTTAATCATGCACCTCCTATTTTAAAATATAGGTTATAGTAAGTATGCTAACAAATATTTTTGTCCTTTTAACACAGTTTAACATATTAGGAATTATTAATTAAAGTGGGTTGGCTGGCTGATTTAAAGCTAGTGATCTAGAGGCAATAAGGACAAGCATCCTACTTTCTATCCACAGGAAAATCATAAAGGATGCATTTAACATTGAACATTTAAATCTTTTTACATTTGAAAGTAAATATCTACAATTGAAGAAGTAGGTATCCCTTTTCACCAGTCGGATAGTATTAGTAATGAGTATCCAATAAAAGGAAGAATTGTGCTTTTTATGAATTCTTAGTAACCTTGCAGGAGGAACTCAACAAAGTCCATGTTGGTTACAAACAAAGAACTTAATGTTTTCATATTCTTTTTCCAGTAATTTAACACTTCTGATTCTTGGTATTAGATTGATACTAATATAAAATCTGTGGGGAAAAATCCTATTGTTTAAATCAAATTATTTATTGAGAAAATATAATAGTTATCACAAAGACAGCATTAACTTCTTATATATAAGATTAAACTAGAGAAACCAGAAAAAATAATCCCAACCCATCTCTTGGAAATTTAGTCTGTATTTTTTGGCAGGCTGACTTTCATTTAAGAATTTTTTTTTTTTTTTCAGACAGCAAAGCAGTAAACATACTTGCTTTCCCAAAATAAGGCCTCATTCTTGGTTTTAAAATTAATTCATTTAGTTGCTTAGAAACAACCTATTTTTTTTTTCAACGAATACAAAAGTTTCACATAAGTGCAGTTCATCAGCTGAATAATTTTTAAAAAGGGAGGAAGGTAGGAGAAAAAAGTTTTTTAAATTGTCTCACAGAATTTTCGAAGTGGATGGGTCTTTCAAAACTCATTTGACTCAAGTAACACAACACACAGAAATCTCAAATAGGTGTTTAGAGCCTCAGCAGCTCCTCTAAACATTTCATTGACAAATATTTCTACTTGGGAATGCTGAATTACGTGAAAAGAGGACATCCAATTCGATTTAATACATGATTTGAGTACCACAGGGCAGCTGTAAGGCTAGACCTGTCCATCCTTTGCCCTGTCAATGACCTTTATCCTATCTGTAGGCATGTGGTGTAATAGCCTCACTTACGAGAGACTGTTAAGAGCAGGATCTATTTGGACCGAAATATTTCAAGAGCCACTCTGATGCAGGTGTCTGACTCTTTAAGGTCTAAATGAAAGTCAAATTCTTCTAAAATTAAGAGGTAAGCATTTCTTTTGTAAATGAAAGTACAATGACTAATTTACTGTAATATAAAAACCACAGAATAAAAAATTGCCAAATTTCCCTTAAGACACTATGCTTTTACTACACAAAATATTTTATAATTAGAATATCAGAACACAGTACTACCATGCCTTGAAACCTCAGGAATGACAAAAGGCATTTACATTAATTACCAGGAAGTAATGGGGGCAGGAGGTATGAAGGGAGGGGAGAACGGAGGGAGAACCCAAGTAGGTGAAAAAGAAAAAGGAGCAACTGTGGTAAATGTATCCTTTAAACACTATCTAAAAACATTCATTTCTTTGTTCTTTCACTTATACAATGCACTTGATGGAGTTATACGGGGACAAAGATGATATGCTGCTACCTTTGGGAAGCATTCCTTGTTTACCCTCTCACTCTAAGTCTATGAAGTTTTTACTATGTGATTTCAAATGTGGCATTTCATTTGACCTTCATATAACCCTGCAGGTATCACTGCTAAAGATGAAGACATTAAAGCCTGGACAGCTAGTCTTGCCCATGCTCCTTTGATTCAGAAATACAAACAAGATCTGCTACCACATGCTAACTCATAATCGTAATAAAGCAAATGCTATTATTATTTTATTTGTTTTAAGTTTTACGTTTGACATGAAATAAGACATATTTCAGTAAAAATCAGGGAACACAATAGTTGCTGATACCTCCTAAGTAGTCCTGTAATTAAGGATGACCAAAACTGTAAAATATTCTGACAAATATTATGACCTCCTGAGGAGACTTAAATCTATACACATTTGGATAAACCCTTGGAGAACAATACAAGAATATGAAATGGGACACCAGCATCTTCAGTATCTAGAATAATGTCTGGATGATCATATATGCTCAATACTTAATAAATGATAGATGAATGAAGTTCCTGAAAATATGGCACAGAAAATAAGGGATGTGGGTTATCAATCAAGGAGGAGGAAAAAAAAAAAAACCCCACTTAGCCAGCTTCCTGAATATTATACCACTGACCAAGAGGACAGAAGATAGGATCATGAGCAAGACTGGGAACAGGCTACACATTGACAATGAAGGTTAAGGAAAGCTGGTGGGTCATACCTGAACCAGACAAGCTACAGAGATCAGAGAATACTCAGCTCTCACAACACAATACCAGTGCGGGAAAAACCTTCAACTTAATTATCACATCTTATATCAAGGCTGAAATATGCTGACTACATATATATATATATTCATTTGCAGCTTTAGAAACTACACTCTGATTTCATGCTTGGCAAGAAAGCTACATTACAAATAATAAGCAGCATTATTTCCCATACTTAAATTCATTCATTTTAAATTTTGATATAAGTTTCCAAGACTGTCTTGTATCCTAACTATGCCATCTGGCTACAAAGAAAACCACATTACCCATAAAAAAATGAGGTTGAATGTTAGCAAGTAAAACTTTCTATGTTCTGATCCTTCCAAATTAAAGCCCCGGTATTACAATGTTTTCAAATTCCAAAATGTTACTGTAACTATTTCACCATTAGAAATTGTTGTCTCATAAAAATGTGTGTACAGATCAGCATGGATAATTAAAAAATTAAAATTTTCTATTAAATGTTTGAATGAAATATTCATAAATGGAGTATTTTTGTAAAATTTGTGATTTACTTCATAAATTAAACCAACTCACGAAGGGATTAACAAACTGCTATTTCTCTTACACAGAAATAGCAAATTCTATATGTAGTGAATACTGAAGCTACTTTCCATTTATCCAATGTTTACTTAAAAGATGAGCTATTTCAAACATCAATTCATTGTGCTTCTTGATTGAGTCATGAATATTCCCATAATCCCCAACTCATAAACTGTCTCAGTGAATGAAGTTCCTTTTCTTTTTTTCTTTTCTTCAGATGACTTGACATCCATTCATGTTTTGGGACTCTTTATCTCTACATGAAATGATACTGCTACTCTCATTTTCTTTTTGGGTCTTCTGATACTTGCTCTAAAAGTCTCAAATATAGACTAATCTGTAATTACGTTTTGAATACACTGTGAATACCAAAAGGCCAAACCTGGGAGAGTTCACTTCAGTGGTTAATAACAGTTTAGAACAGGAAAAAAGAACCACACACAAAACACTACCACATGCACTGAAATAAACCTTTTACAATTTTTGATGTTTTTAAAGAAAGCGTAAAGAAACAAGCCGCAAACTTACGAATGCAGTGTACTGTCAGCAAACCAGATATCCAAACGTACCTTAACAGAACTATTTTACAACATGCTGCACAAGCACTTTGTACCAAGCTTTAAGACACCTTGTGAGATTCCGCTGTAAAAAGTTGCTCACTATAGCACTGAAATGAAAGGAACACTTATTACATAATATATGTTGTTCCTGAAAAAGTTTGCTTTTTATTAGGCAATTACACTGTATAAGTGCCCTTTAGAACTCAGTATTTAAAGGAATATAGGGTTTGGGGGAAACAAGGAAAGAAAAAAAGGTAACGAGAGACCAGACTCAAGATTCTCAAAGATACAGTCAAAATCTCAGATTTAGCACAAGAAAAAAAATGTGCACCTTTTACAGTTGATAAAAGGATTAACCAAAGAGGTAATAAGTCAAAGGTGTATAGCTAAATCTAGTACTTATCTTCAAAATGTTGGCCCTATAGTTTTTCCCCTAGAAATAGGCATGATTATTTTTAAACAGACTCATTAATGAAGACAGAGAGAATATTTCTGCTTGTTACAGAAGGAGGTATCAATTCACATGTCCTGGAAAGCTGTTTAAGACTGGTACGGTACTTTTAAAGTTGGGGTTCCCAGACTTCCGGGGTCTGTGAAGGCTGAGTTGTTTCCATTATTTCAAAAATTCAAATGGAAATCTTCGTTTGGGCCAGAATTATGTTCACTTTACTAACAACTACTTACTTAGGCTGATTAGGACCTATAATTGGTAGCTATGCTTCTAATGAAAAAGAATATAAGTCTGTCGTAGAAAAAGCCTTCTAAAACATGAACTTCATGGGAATGAAACTTCACACAATGATGAAAGAAGTGTTTGATGAAAAAAATTTTTTGGGAATCCCTAGTCTAATGCCTCTAATCATCAATGGGGCAGTTATTTTTATAAGATTTTTATAAAGTAGAGAACATAATGTAATATATACCTTATAAGGTATTTTGTCATTAACCTTATGACTGTAAACAAGTCACAGTCCTAGTTTCTTTTTCTTTATAAAATGAAGGAATCTGTCCAGAGGAATTCAAAGCCCATATTACTTAAAATTTAGTATTGAAATTTACTATTCTAATTAATTATATGCATATTATGCATCCTTTTTAACTTGTCTTTTTGTTTATTCTTTAGTATCTTTTTCTTTGTTCCTTTCTTTCTTTTTTTTAAGAGACAGGGTCTCACTCTGTCACCCAGGCTGGAGTACAGCGGCCTGCTCATAGCTCATTACAACCTCAAACTCTTGGCCTTAAGAGATCCTTCCACCTCAGCCTCCCAAATAGCTGGGACTACAGGTATGCACCACCACACCCAGGTAATTTTTTTTAGTTTTTGTAGAGACAGGGCTTCTCTATGCTGCCCCGGCTGATCTCAAACTCTTGGCCTCAAGCAATCCTCCTGCCTCAGCCTCCCAAAGTGCTGGGATAACAGGCATGAACCACCAAGCCTGGCCCCTTAGTATCTTTTTATTTACTTGATGTTAATCTTCTGCTATGAAATGTAATCACAAATTACAATATTATTCTCATGAAGCTTCATAATTCATCTTGGAAAGATCATTTTTATGTTTTTTTTTTTTTTTCTGAAAATCAATGCAGGGAACAGCAGGGACTGCTTGTATGAATTATCTACTTACCCAGAAGTCTGTCATTTAAAATCACTCTGCCTAGCACAGCACTTGCTATGTAATAGATTCCCATGAATATTCATCCATTCATTTTTCATTCATTCATAGTTGAATGATCTGACTTAATCAATACTTAATTCAAATATTCAAGATGATTATTAAAAAAGTTCTATTTTATGACCCCAAACTTAATAATTTAGAAAGAAAGTCTACGAGGTAAATTATAACTTATGTCTGCTAATTACATAAATAGCTCAATAGTGATTTGTGGATAAATTCAGCTTTCTTTTTGAACTCTTTTAATGCAAGCATTTCTATTGGGCTCCTTTTGGCTAACACAATCAAAACCTCTTCAAATAACTTTGTTTTTTGAAGCCTATTTCCCCAAAAGACTTCAGTATGGATGAACATGAATGGAGCAGTCTTATATTCAGATTTTTATGCTTGTTAGACCCTTCAACTTTCAAAAATGGATAGCAACTCTAATCTCAGCTCAGCTATTAATGATTAAGGCTCTGCCTTAACTAACAAGAAAAAGTGCCACTCCAGGTGCCTGTCAATGTCACTGAGTCTAAAACCTTGAACTTTTGACTACCTGATACTTACTGAAATGCACGGCTGCAAAAAGAAATAGTATTTATAGAAGACTATATGGGACTGTATAATTCATCTATTTCTCTAGGTATAATTTATTTTCAGGCGAGGCAAACCAAAGACCTATGTATTTGGACAGCATCATTTTGATTTCCACCAGAATTGTATATGTTATTAGCCTATATGAGTAACGTTACAGTAAAGAGCCCCACGAAGTGCATGATTATGTGCAGCCATTTGATTCATTATGTCATCCAATTCAGTGTCCACTTTAAAAGCACTGAGGAGAGAAATTTCTCTCAGGTGCGTGTACCAGGAATACCTATGCTTCTCCCAAGCAACTGCTATGTTGTTGTCTGATGGCAAACATGAATCACGTAATAAATTTTGCTTTCCATTTTGCATCAGCCACTAGGAAGCTCGGGGCTAAATTGCAGACTACCTCTAGCAAAGTACAGACCTTAGAGATACTGTGGGTTTGGTTCCTGACCACTGCAATAAAGTGAATATTGCAATAAGGTGAGTCACACAAATTTTTGGTTTCCCAGTTCATATGGAAGTTGTGTTTATACCACATTGTAATCTAGTAAGTGTGTAATAGTAGTATGTCTAAAAAAACAATGCACATACCTTAATTAAAAATATTTTATTGCTAAAAAATGCTAACAATCCTCTGAACCTTAGGTGAGTCATAATCTTTTTGCTATGTTGATGGCTGCTGACTGGTCACAGCGGTGGTTCCTGAAGGTTGGGGTGGCTGTGGCAATTTCTTAAAATAAGACAACTATGAAGTTTATCACATAGATTAACTCTCCCTTTCAGGAAAGATTTCTCTGTGGCATGTGATGCTGTTTCATGGCATTTTACCCACAGTAGAACTTCAAAGCTGGAGTCAAGCCTTTCAAACACTGCCACTGCTTTATCCACTAAGTTTATATAATATTCTAAATCATTTGTTGTCATTTCAACACTGTTCAGAGCATCTTCACCAGGAGTATATTCCATCTCAAAAACCACTTTCTTTGTTCATCCATAAGAAGCAACTCCTTATCCATTCAAGTTTTATCATGAGATTGCAGCAATTCGGTCACACCTTCAGGCTCCACTTCTAATTCTAGTTCTTTTGCTATTTTTACCACATCTGCAGTGACTTTCTCAAATGAAGTCTTGAAGGCCTCAAAGTCATCCACGAGGGCCGGAATCAACTTCTTCCAAACTTCTGTTAACGTTGACATTTTAACCTCCTCCCACATATCAAAAATGTTAACAGCATCTGTAACATTGAATACTTTCCAGAAAGTTTTCAATTTACTTTGCCTAGATCCCTGAGAGGAATCACTGTCTGTGGCAGCTATAATCTTATGAAATGTATTTCTTAAATAAGACTTGAAAGTCAAAATTACTCCTTGATCCATAGGCTGCAGAATGGATGTTGTGTTAGCAGGCACGAAAACAACATTAATGTCCTTGTTCACCTCCATCAGTGCCCTTGGGTGACCAAATGCATGGTCAATGAGCAGTAACATTTTGAAAGAAATCTTTGTTCTGAACAGTAGTTCTCAACAGTGAGCTTCAAATATTTAGTAAGCCTTGCTGTAAACAGATATGCTGTCATTCAGGCTCTGCTGTTGCACTGATAGAGCAAAGGCAGAGTTGATCTGGCATAATTCTGAAGGGCCAAGGATTTTTGGAATGGTAAATGAGTATTACCTTCTAGTTAAAGTCACCAGCTGCATCAGCCCCTAGCAAGAGCCAGCCTGTCTTTTGAAGCTTTGAAGCCAGACATTGACTTCTCCTCTCTAGTTATAAAAGTCCTAGATGGCCTCTTCTTCCAACAGGGTCGTTTCACCTCCATTGAAAATCTGCTGTTTAGTATAGCCACTTTCATTATCGTAGCTAGGTCTTCTGGATAACTTGCTGTTTCACATTGCATTTTTATATTATGGAGATAGCTTCTTTCCTTCAATTCATGTTGGCTTCAAAGTTTTCTTCTGCAACTTCCTCATCTCTCCCAGCTTTCATTTTTGAAGAATTAGGGGCCTTGCTCTAGATTAGACTTTAGCTTAAGGGAATGTCATGGCTGGTTTGATCTTCTATCCAGACCACAACTTTCTCCATAACAGCAATAAGGCTGTTTCACTTTCTTACCATTTGTATGTTCATTGGAGTAGCACTTTTAACTACCTTCAAGAATGTATTCTTTGCATTCACAGCTTGGCTAACTGATGGCACAAGAGGCCTAACTTTTAAGAGTATCTCAGCTTTCAACATGTCTTCCTCATTAAGATTTAATCATTTCTAGCTTTTGATTTAAAGTGAAAGATGAGGCCGGGCGTGGTGGCTCACGCCTGTAATCCTAGCACTCTGGGAGGCCGAGGTGGGCAGATTGTTTGAGCTCAGGAGTTCGAAACCAGCCTGAGCAAGAGCGAGACCCCGTCTCTACCAAAAATAGAAAGAAATAAATTGGACAGCTAAAAATATATACAGAAAAAATTAGCCGGGCATGATGGTGCGTGCCTGTAGTCCCAGCTACTCGGGAGGCTGAGACAGTAGGATTTCTTGAGCCCAGGAGTTTGAGGTTGCTGTGAGCTAGGCTGACGCCACGGCACTCGCCCCAGACAAGAGACTGACACTCTGTCTCAAAAAAAATAAATAAATAAATAAATAAAGTGAAAGATGTACAAGTTTTCCCTGCACTTGAACACACAGCAGCAATTGTGGGGTTATTAACTGGCCTAATTTCAATACTGTGTCTTGGGAAACAGCGGTCCGGCGGGAGAGAGAGATGAGCCACAGCTGGTTGGTGGAATAGTCAGAACACACGCAGCATTTTTCGACTAGGTTCATGATTTTATATGGACATGGTTAGCGGCGCCCCAAAACAATTACAATAATAACATCAAAGATCATTGATCACGGATCACCATAACAGATATAATAATAATGAAAAAGTTTGAAATATTGCAAGAATTACCAAAATATGACAGACACAAAGTGAGCGAATGCTGCTGGTGAAAAATGGTGCCAACAGACTTGCTTGACACAGAGTTGCCACAAATCTTCAATTTGTAAAAAATGCAGTATCTATGAAATGCAACAAAGTGAAGTGTACTAAAACAAGGTATGCCTGTATATAGAAACCCATGAGCATGTATTTTGAGGGGTACCAACCTTATCCCAAATTTCATTTTATTTCACTTGCCTGAATTTTCCCTTTCCTTCTACCCAACTTTTTCACTCAGGTATTTTTATCTTCTGCACCAAATCCTTTGGGATAAGCCAGGGAATCAATAAACAAACTAACAAACTAGTTTGTAAAAGACGTACCATTAGCCAGCTGATTCACACAATATACCATAATATTCTAAAAGTGGTCTTTTTATGCTTGCAATGCTTTTTAAAGCAGTAATTTAAGAACATTCTGTAGGGTGGTGGGGGAACAATATTTGTCACATTTAACCTGTAGGAATAATTTCTGCATGGGAGAAAAAAATAAATTATTTTTATTTTTGCTCAATTCTTGGAACACCCAACAATATAAATAGCTATACTTACAGCATTTATTTTCAGCAACAGAAGTAAAAATCACAAATTTTTATGGGATTCATGATCATCTTTTTAAATGTAAAAGTTAGATTCCATTACAAGATTACAATTGTTTACTCTGAATTGTTTTATTCTTTAACACATAAAATGTTCCATATTAATTATATCTATCAACTCAAATTATGACAAAAACCTTGAAAGTTATTTTATATCTTAAGTCATTAATGATACATTGCTTTGTTTTTCTCTAAAAAAAAAAGAGTTAAAATATACTATTTCAAAATGAATACATTCCTTTTGCCCTCACAGAAAAGCTTAAATATCAATACATTTTAAAAAATATGATTTAGGCAATTAATTGGGAAGACTAAAAAAGATCAGTAAAATATTCTGTCATAGTCAATTAAAAATGGTTTTAAAAAATCCATCATTTTTTTCTTTTCCTCTTTTTTGAAAAGTATACTTTACTCTGAATCTTGTTAGGAGGAAAGTTGAAACATTTTAAGAAAAGGAAAACCACCCAGGCAGCCCTTAGACAGAGAGGACATCATTTATCACCTGCAAAGACAGATTTATAAGAAGAGGGCCCCTTCTGTTCCTTTAAGACTGCAAAACAGATGGGAAGTGAATGGACAGTCAATGGGACAAGAAAACACATGGGAGGTGCTGCTGTATGCATGTTCCCAGCATAAGAAAGAGGTCAAGATTGTAACTGCATGACTGGGTCCTGGAAAGGGTCTTTCTTCAAGCTGTTACAAAGACAAACGCTGTTCCTCATCCTGCTGTCAAAGTGTTATAAATATTGGTTTGTCAAAAGACCTTCAGTGCTGAAGCTTAAAAAAGGAGGCATAACAGATGAATGAATCATGAGAATGATTCTTAAACGTCAGCTTATCAATGTAATTTTAAAAGTAAAAGAAATAATATAAGATCGGAGAATGCAATTCTAATTTATAAATCAAACTGAACATTTATGAAAAAATATGAAATTAAAAATTGCAGGCTTTAATAGAGTTATGAATTAACTGAGATTAAAAGCAAAAATAAAATACAAGTTATATCTCTTAAATAAGATGTTGCATTAGGAGAAAGTATTATTAAACTTATCAGAAAAACAGGTACTCATGTTTTGTTAGGTTGATTTCACAAGTTCTCAGTTTATCATTGACTTCATCACTCAATTTATCTTACAGCATTATTTATCACAACTTAAAACTTAAGTTGTTTATCACAACTGAGTCAGAATAAGGCTCAGAAAAATAAAAATAACTTCAGAATTCATTTCACATATTCATTAAATTTGAAAACCCACCTTTAAATTTTAAGTAACAATTTCTTTTTTTTCTGTAGAAAAGAAAAATCACAAAATTCAATTGGCAATGAAAATACACAGATTTATAAACCTGAGTTATCTTTTTAAAGGAACAAAACCACTGTGTACATCTTTAAGAGACACTGTTTTAGATTCGATGATTACTTTCACTAGGAGAACAGGCTCTAAAACTGACACACATTAAAAATATTATAAAAAAGAAAGCCCAATTATATGAAGTTGGTTATCTATGGATACCCGCAAACAAACCCAAAGACTAAAGATGAACAGAATCCCAAAGTAATTCTAAGAAGATACTATCTCTAACACATATGGGTAGCCCCAGCTGTGCCACAAATATTTATGTAACAGGCTAAATCATTTACCTCAATGAACATTCACTTCCCCATCTGAACAATGGGGATAATACCTTATAAGCCTCATATAACCTTACAAGACACACATGGACAAATACAAGTTTCATAAACTGTAAAGCACTATACAGATGGGAGGGGCAGAGATGAGAGTTTCAAGCAGGATATGGATTCTAAAGTACCAAATAATGCAATTACACGAGAATATTTTCTATTCCTGAATGCTTGCCTGGATCATTGCTTTGTCTTGATTTTCAGCAATCTTGGAAAAAACAATTTCAATAGAAGTGAAAATAAAAGATTACAAAGTTAAGTCAGTGGATAGTTAAAAGTGGCACCAAACAGTCACAGAGTTTTCCTGTGTAAAAGAGAATCAAGATCAGAAATAGCTAGGCTATATAACACAAGGAAGGATCAATCCACTAGTCTTAAAATGAGAATGACTTGAGCATCTTTGAAAAATGAAGGAAGGAGAAACAAAATGAAGATACGGCACACATAGGAAGGCCAGGGTCCTGAATACAGACGTGGGACTGACTTTCAAGGGAGAGTGATTTTCAGCACATGCTATGCTATAATATGGCCTCTAGAATACTTGAACTATAATATACAAAGTAACTGATACTATAGGTTTTATTTTTTACTTAATGAACACTTCTGAAATGTTTATATGAAGAAAAGAAAGAAGTTCAGCCTATGCTGATAGATGAGAAATTAGAAACAGGGGCAATGACAATGAACTGAACATGTGGGGATGTAAGAGGAAGCCAACTTGAGAATTCCTCATGAAAAATGTGTTCCAGAAATTATATACCTAAGACCACATTCAAAATTTTGTTAAACTATGTTACAGTGCTAATTTCTGGGTAGTGGCAATTATTTTTTAAATATTGCCATCTATATTTTCTAATTTTCCACAATGTATATGTACTAGTTCTGTGATAATAAAAATGATTTTAAAAAACTCTCTAAAATTTTGGTAGCATATTTGGAAAAGATCTGTCTAAAGACAGATATCTAGATATGACTCACAATATGAAGTTGTGACCAAAAAAGGAGAGACTAAAGGTAAGACTTTCATTCTTGGTCCAGAAAAGAGATCTAACTGAAATTAATAAAAATAGTAAACTTCTTTGTACAACTCAGAATACTGAAACTACAGAACAGATGAAAGAGCTAGCTGTTCTAAGAGAAATTAAAATGGAATATTTTGTACATAGGAGGGAAAACAACTAAAGAAAATCTATCATCTGAAATGGGATGCACAACCTTGAAAGCTTCACTAATTCAAGAAAGATTTCAATTCATTCTCAGATGATATAGATCCATGATGGGTAGTTGTAGGAAATTAGAATTCACTGTTAAATCCCAACCTCTGAGGATGATACCATGATAAGCAATTACCATGTGGTCTCATGCATTGTCTCATGGTATCATAACCACCAAGAAGTAATTTGGAAAACATCTGCCACTTTGAGCATATCATGTATTAGCTTCGTTGTTTCCATGAATAGGATAAGATTATAAAACTTCTAATGTAATTTTGAATTGTGCTCATTGGGGGAAAAACAGTTTAGAAATGTAGAAAATCGTAAAAAATTAAAATTCCCTTTGCCCTTAACCCACCTCCCCAACTACCCCAAGAATCGTGCTTCACAGAGATAACCAGTTTAGTGTGCATCAATCCTCTTTTTAAAAACTTATTAATATCTTGCTTAATTTTATTTTTTATATATTGTTGCATAGGCCAATGAATTATTTTGTGATTAGGTTTAGTTTTTGATTAGTAGATTCTATTTTTTCCTTCTTAGAAATGGAGAGAATACACAAAAACATGATTAAAAACCAAAATGTTTAAAACAAAGTTTAATCCCACCTTTAAATATGTTATTTCATTCTAATCTCTCTGAAGAAATGGTAAGCATTATTATTAAAAGGGGAAAAATAGTCTAATTTCTAGTTTTAAATATGTGCATTGGCCTTTTGAATACATGAGAAAATTTTCACAATAGCAAAAAAATAAAATCTACTTCAAATTCAATCCATATATTATTGAAGAAAACTTTGTCTTTATACTTATTTTTAATCAGTTAAAATATGAGTTTAAAGCAAAAAGAATATACTTACTAGCAAAGCACTGAGTATCAGTAGCATGTATAATATTACAGAGAAATAAATAGTCTTTTAATTTTGTACCAATTTATCAAAATCCTTCAATAGTGACTATAAAAGACAGACTTGGGCCATGAAAAATGTGCTTCATTCTAAAAGCCCCATTTTGAATCTGGATTTTCTCCTCAATAACCTGGAGAGCACACTGCTCAGGCCCCGTCATGCGGAATTCTGCCTGTAAATAAGCACTTCTCTAACACAGAAGACTCTCCCTAAGGACTGCTTTTTTCTTTGTGTCAACTCTGGTCATTTTTTTTGTTTGTTTTTGCTGCGACACAAAGCAGAGCCTACTTCATCTATGCAGATTCAAGGTAAAAATAATAATTCTTCATTATCTTTCCTAGTCACTTTGTTAATTTCACTTTACTACAAAAATATTATTTTACAAAGGCAGAATTTAATATTCCATTACTTTTACCCTGAAAAGATGCCTTGAAGAAATCAAGTACTGATGACATAATACAGAAATAAGTTATCTTATTTGTTCTGTAGTGAAGATGAGAAACATCTCTTAATGTTTTTCCAACATACACATTTCTAGTAATAACCATTCCAAAAAGTACTTGACTGTCAAAGTAAATAAATGTATTCCAATAAATTTAAAAATTCCTAACAAACATAAAAAGTTATTAAAGTTTCTTGGTGAATTGGGTAGGCTGTTAATTAGGAAATCATTGGTGACCTAACACTTAAGTGGTTTTCATATGGATGAAAGCCAGATTGCAAGATATTAGGAAAGGACTAGGTGGAATGAGAGTGAATGCAGCAAGTGCAAGCTGATCTATAAGAGAACTGAGACGGTAGCTTTCTGGCAAAGTAGAAAGTTTCCTTAGGATGAAAAGAGCTTCTCTCCCCTCTCTTTTTAAGTCAAGAGAAGTGGGCTAATGAAGAGCCTGTATTAAAAGACCATGATCAAACATTCACTGAACACTTATAGTATAATATATAACATACAAGGTATGGTCAATTTATGAATGAACCAAATCACTTTGGTAGAGTGGATCAATCAAAACAGACATGCAAATATTTTTCTTCTTTAAATGGTTATTTTGGTTGATTTATCTACAGTGGGAAGCCTGCATTCCACTCAAATAAACAACACTGGCAGTACCCGAGTAAGGCTTTTAACCACTGAAAGAAAGTAAATAAGCAGGTAAGAAAAATACTGGTTTAGGTTTAAGTGATAATGATCAAAAACGGTATAGTGAGAGACATAAGAAAAAGAGACAAAAGAAAGATTGCTTAGAGATGTGCCAGAAGCTAGAAGAGACAAAACAGTACTAAGGTCTTATGATTGGTGAGCCAAAGAAACAGAGCTACAGTATTGAGATATAAATGATGCTACAGGGATGCTTACAATTCATGATTTCTCTCCAGGACATCCTGCTCTATTCTTTGTGATTGTGCCTTCCCCACCTCCCCCGGCCCCCCCCCCCCATTTAAAAAATCCCTTCTGGACCTAGGCACCTAGAACTCTACAACTCAATGTCACCCTCTCCTCCTTTAAATCCCTTTGAAATTCATTTCCTTTGGTTAAGATTACAGAAACAAAATAAACATATTACTGTAGATGTAGTTCAAATAACTTACCAAATTTTTAAAAGTCACAGTGTCTATCAGACTCTACAAAAGAAGATATATGTCAATTTTATCCCAATTAATAAAATGACAAATTGTTTTGCTATGAAAGAACTCTCTGGAGTACCGGCTCAGGGACAAGTGGGTAGGTGGTAATGGTAGATGGCAAGAATCACCTGTGGAGCCTTATCAAAATATGCAAGTCAGAGCCCCACCTCTGGAAGAAGTTTTAAACATGTAATTTCTCCTTTCTACTACTTTAAGTTCCAAATTCCGAGTATAATAATCTTTCTAGGATGATTTTCAGTCTCACACTGCTGCACCAATATTCGCCTCTGTAACAACCCTCAAAGATATGGCAGGTATGGAGGAAGTTTAGGAACGTGAAGTAACCAGTGAAATTAAATTCAAAGGTATCTTGACATCTTTTCTACATGCAGAAGAATAAAATCATTCTGGCTAACTAAGGGTTCCATTTAGTTATGTCTCGCTACTTTTTATTCATGTTTCAGTATGGCACGAACATATAACTCTATAAATTAGAATTATGTTTTAGAGTCAGGTGAAAGGATCTTTTTAGATTTAAGCATCTAAGGCACTTTTCTCTTCTAATCTTAGCTTTTAAAATGGCAATATTAGATCGTTCTACTGCTGCTCCCTTTTTATCACCATAATTTTAAAAATACACTAATACATTTGTCTTCTCATTAAATGATTTTTGTTACTATCTGGTAGTTCAGAGAAAAAAGAAACTTCCATCTGTAGTCTATATTTCTAAGTTTTTGAGTCAAAACTGAATTTCATGCACACTAAAATACAAAGGTTGTATCTTTGCTCCTTTCTAATTATCAAGAGAAAGCACAGGATGGAGGATAAGAGGAGACTGGGAAAATGAAGAAACACAAAGACAAGCCTCAACAGCATTGTGTACTCCCAAGAGAAACAAACTTTAAGTTTCAAGAAACAATTGCTCGCTGTCTGGGAGATGCTCAGGCATCAAACAATAAAGAACAGTCAACAGAGGCAAGAGGCCGCGCACGCTGCTGTGATTCCTACTCTCTAATCCCTCCAAGCTCTAGTAAAAAGGCCAGCTGTTGCCACCTCGCGTAGGGAGTCAGCAGAGCAAATTAACTGCGGGAGAAAAAAAGCTGAGGATATTGGAAAATTCTAATTGACCAGCCTCTTTCAGCTATACTATTTTTAACATTAAGGAAATTAAACTATATCATTAAAATAAGCCTGTACAATGGTAGCCCAAGTAAAGGAATCTACCATTGTTTTCACACTTCATTGGTAAATGAAATATAGGTCTGAAGTATTAAGATTCCACTGAAGTGTATCTTATGTTCACATAGAGTACGTGAAATATGAAGATATACAATGAAACTTATTAGAAAACATTTTGGCACTACCAATCTAGCTCAACAAAAAGCCTCAAGTTAGGATAAGCTGCCATTATGCTCAATTAAAGATTCTGTATCTGTTGTAGCTAGACTTTAGAACTCTAAGTATGAACACAACCACACTGAAAAACTATCTGAGTTTTGGGCAACTTAGATACTACTTAACTATGGTGGAATTTGACAAGACATAGTTGGAGACATGTTTACAAGTCCTACGTAGAAAATTAACTTTCTTTAATCTGTTTAGTGGTTTCATATATACTTAAGTGTTCTTTAACCCAGATGTTCTATCAAAGTCTTCATATAGTTTGAAAGTTTAAATTCCAAAGATTTTTATATTATAGGAAGTACATAGGATGATAATCATTATTGCTAATGTGTATGTCTTTCCGAATAAGCCTGTGAAGGACACTGTTAACTATGGAAGCTTCTCAATATAAAGGATGATTTTATGTAATTATATTTCCCAAAGGTTTGAATTTTGTCCCAAATTCATTTGGCATAGTAGTTAAAAGATCAAATCTCAGCTTTAGCAATTACTACCTATAGGTTTCTAAGCTTCCAGTTCTACACCTGTACAATGAGAAAAATAACCTTACTTATCTTAAAAGGGTTGTGAAGAAAATCAAATGAGAATTCATACGAAGCACTTAACCTAAAATCTGGCATAGGAAAAGTATTCAAATAATAATTCACGTTCATAAACGGTTCCAAGTTTTGACACAAAACAAAAAAGAATTTATTATAAAATAAGAAAAAAAAAGACTCTTTAGGTCTTAGAGCAATCTAAATGATCGGTAATGTCCCTTTAATTCTTGGGTATCAATGATTCTCTAATAACATATGCAGAGAATTAAAGAGTATAACTCAGCTTTAGTGAACAAGAGTTAAAAAAAGTAAATCTAAATCCTAAGTCCTAAGCAATTTTTTTTTTTTTTGAGACAGAGTTTCACTCTGTTGCCTGGGCTAGAGTGCCATGGTGTCAGCCTAGCGTACAGCAACCTCAAACTCCTGGGCTCAAGCGATCCTACTGTCTCAGCCTCCCGAGTAGCTGGGACTACAGGCATGCGCCACCATGTTTGGCTAATTTTTTTCTATATATTTTTAGTTGTCCAGCTAATTTCTTTTTTTTTTTTTTTCCTTTCTTTTTTCTTTTAATAGAGACAGGGTCTTGCTCTTGCTCAGGCTGGTCTCGTACTCCTGAGCTCAAAGATTTGCCCGCCGCAGCCTCCCAGAGTGTCAGGATTACAGGCGTGAGCCACCCCGCCTGGCCTCTAAGCCCTAAGCAATTTATATGAAGGTCCAATACTTATAATAACCTAGTTAATAGTTGATACAATATTCACAGAGAAAATAATAAAAGAATTCCATGCTGTCCTGATAAAACTTAGCTTAGCAGCAAACACTACCAGCAATTGTCGTCAGTGCCCAGATACTCAGTTTCCAAGGTGGGATAGGGTAGGAAACAAATCCCAACTGATCTGTATGTTAACACTCTTACTTGTTTCATATGATGACAATCATAAAATCGATTTTATAAATCATAAAATAGATTACAAATAGAAAGAACTTTGAACTAAGCCATAACATACCAATCTTCATCTCTCCTAAGAAAGTATTCTAAAACTGTAGTCTATTTCAATAAGCAGATTAGACACATTACTAAAACGTACACTAGAATCTACATAGATTTCATCTAAGTTGACACCATATTTAAATATCTATTAAAAAATCCCCTGAAATTAAACTTTCTACAGAATCAAAAGAATTTCATGAAGGTCATAATAGGCATATTTAAACACCACACAGTTCTAAGAGTAGGTAGATACTGCAAATAAGGAATCAAGGTGGACTGATGAGCTGCATATTTTATTAAAATTGTCCGTGAAGTAACTCAGTCTTTTCAATATCTTCAGAGATCATGTTTTCAAAACACTTGTTTTCTCTAAAGTACTTTCACACGACTCTGATCCATTATCAGTTATAAAAACAAAATTACACCTTTCATTTTTTCCTTTTATGTGAAAACAATCTCAGACTTACAGAAAAATTTCAAGAACACTACAAAGAACATATTTTTCCTGAAACATTTACTGTCATTATGCCTCATCATCCCCAAATATTATATTGTATATTAGCTAGGAATAAGGATATTTGCCTAAATAATTCCAATTTAACAATCAAAATTTAAAAATTGACATAGGCCGGGTGCAGTGGCTCACGCCTGTAATCCTAGCACTCTGGGAGGCCAAGGTGGGTGGATCGCTCAAGGTCAGGAGTTCGAGACCAGCTGAGCAAGAGTGAGACCCCGTCTCTACTTAAAAAATAGAAAGAAATGATCTGGACAACTAAAAATATATATATAAAAAATTAGTTGGGTATGGTGACACATGCCTGTAGTCCCAGCTACTCGGGAGGCTGAGGCAGAAGGATAGCTTGAGCCCAGGAGTTTGAGGTTGCTGTGAGCCAGGCTGATGCCACGGCACTCTAGCCCGGGCAACAGAGCAAGACTCTGTCTCAAAAAAAAAAATAAAAAATAAAAATAAAAATTGACTTTGATGTACAACCACCATGGAATCCTCAGATCCATTAAAGTTTCAATGATTGTCCTGCTAATGTCCTTTAGAACAAAAAGATCCAATCCAGGATCATACATTGCACTTAGTTTTCCTGTCCTTTAGTGTCTTTCAACTGAACAGTTCCTCAATCTTTGCTTGTCTTTCATGATCTTGATATATTTGAAGATTACAGATTATAAGATTATTTTGCAGACTGTGCCTTAATTTGGGTTTGTCCGATGTATTGTTATGACTGGATTTGAGTTATGTATCTTCGGTAATATGTTCTAGAAGTGAAGCTGTGTTCTTCTCATTGCATTGTATAAGATGGCACATGGGTTTGATTTTACCATTCCTGATAATACTAATGCTGAACACTTGATTAAAGTGATGATTGCCAGGCTTTGCCACTGTAAAGTTACTCTTTTCCCTCTTTTAATTAGTAAGTATTTTCTGTGGAGTTTTTTTTGTGATTATACAAACATCCTTTTCTGTATCACTAATTTTATTCACTTATATATATAATAACCAATTCAGGGATGCCTATTTCATTCAATGAGTTGCAATTTGTTACGGTCATTGTTTTGATGTCCAAATTGTCCCAGGTTTGGTCAGCTGGAGCCTCCTCAAAAAGGCTTCTGTGTCCTGTTAACATCTCCTCATCATCCTTCAAATATTCCCTTCCTTTCTATACCCTAAGATGCCCCAGGCTCATCCTGTCCTTTCCCTGTTCCAGATGTGGAATCCACCATTTTTCCTAAGAGTCCTAGTTTCTATGTATGACTCCTCGTCCCATGAGCCTCCTGAGACAAAGAGAGGTAGACACCTTTTTCATTTCTTTGAGTTAGTTCCTCCTAACTCTGGCTTCACGGCTTCACTTCAGTAATGAACATGGTTGCTGTATCTTCTCTAGAATGTGAGAGAACAATGTACTACTTCTTATGTACTCATCTTAAAGGACAATCAGTTAGTGAAATCTCCAAAGCAATGAAATGATTTAAAATCGGGCAAGTTTAAAACTGGCAAAAAATATGAATGTATCTGGATGTATCAAAATTTTAACAATCTCTACAATACTCTGTACTATTTTGAAATTGTAGTAAAAGCCTGATCGTTCCCTTTCTCCAAACTCTATTAACCAACAAACTATAATCTAATTGAATAGGCTATACTAGAAACTTTAATTGATCTGTTTAATACATTAGTAACTGTTAAATTTTGAAAGTTTTCTGGGCGAAAGTATCTACGACCATATTCCCAAGTGTTAGACCAAAGACAAACAGTAAAGAAAAGGCACTCTGAAGACTCTTTTTCAAATAATGGACAAAGTCATGGCTCACCTCCTTTAGCATGACTGATGAAGCTCAGTCACTGGTAAAATCCTTGCTGCCAAGGACATCATTTGGTACTTAAACTACCATAATTTTATATGCACAAAAGTAGTAAATCATTTCAAGGCAGTCATATGACTACTTTCTCAGGAAAACCAACAGTAGAACATAAGACTTGGCTTGACAGTGTACACATCTGACTTAGTAATACACTTTCTTTAAATAATCAAATTGGGAGTGCAGAATGATGGGGTTACACAGGCTTTGTTATAAAGTATGACAAAAGATACTTATTTTTCAATCACTTAAAAATGAATATGCTGGTAAAATTCATTGAAGTATTTGACTGTCTGATAATCATATCCTGAGTGTTACAAAAAAAAATTTATATACACTGTGACAGTGACATGCCTCTTCCTGTTACTAATTTAGCAAAAGATAATAAACTGGGGACTTCCAAATGGTTTTTGAAGAAATTCTCCTAACAATCCTGTGAAATAACCATTAAAGCAGTCATTTTACAAACAAAGCAGCTAAGGTTTTGGGAGATTCCCTGCCTGAGATAACACAGCTAGTCAATGACAGTTGAGATATAAGCACAGACCTTCTACTTTAGCATGAACTTAACTATACTGCCAAAGTGGCATTAAAAAGCTAAAGTAAAAGTGACAGAAAATGAAAAGTTAAAATGAGATATGTTTTTAAAAAACAATATTTAAAGACAGGAGGTAAAGGAAAAGAGAAAGCAATGAAGAGCTCAGATAATGAGCGCGAGAACAAAATCACAACGGGAAGATGACGAGAGGAGAGCACCACTGCTCAGCCACAGGCATAAAACAGAACCCTGCCTGCTTTCTTTGGGATAGTCTAGTGATTGTATTATAGTAATACAAACTCAGCATAGAAACTGCTTTCAAATTTTATTAATAAGAACTTTCTACGCAGTATCTGCTTTCTTTTAGATATTAGGAAACCTAAAAAATTGCAAATTTAAGTACACACTGAAAGAAAAACACTTTGTTTCATGAACCTGAAATAAAGGAAACACAATTATAAGAAATTAGGCTCAAACAGAAGCACCAACAACCAGTATTTTTATTTAATGATATTAATGTTTCACCGATTTCCTTGGGTTTTCAAAGATCTAAGTAAATCTTAATGTGCAATCCAATCTTAAAGGTAGGAACCCGCCAGCATTCAAGAAGGAACCAAATATCCCCCGAACAAAGTGACAAAGTGATTAGTAAGGCCGAACTAGGCAGAGGTTGGCAGTGGGGGGACAGTGGCCTATTGCAGGTTACTGCATGAGCAGGGTTAAGAGGAGGTTCACACGGCAGTGTGGATAGCCTGGCCCAGTAACGAGGAGAGTACCTATTTAAGGGACGCCTGGTGCAGGGTGTAGGAGCACAAGCAGGATGAAGAGGGTGTCTCCGTAAAAGCGTGGTCTGGCTTCAGGTGAGGAAAGAATCTGTGTGCATGTGGGCGGGAGGCAGGAAATAAAGGGTGGGAAGGATGAGACAGGGAGATTCCTGGCACAAAGTGTTAGAGCACGAGCTTAATCAAAAGGACTTCCTGAAGAAGAGCAATCTGGCATGGAATGCTAAAGCCTAGACGAGGTAAAAAGGCTGTCAAAGCAGGGTGAAGCTCTGTGATGGTGGCCTGGTATGGGGTGATAAAAAGTCAAACTGGTTGAAAAGAATATTTTTGCAATGAAGGGGATGCACCTTCATTCAAGTCTAGTCACATATAGGAGGATTGATCAAAATAAGCAAATACATTAAGGATACTAGGAACCAGGTTTGTCACTGTCAGAAAAGAGAGTTACAAATATAGAAAGGGAGAGTATGAGAACAAACTTTGCAGAATTGGATTAAAACTGGAAGTATCAGCGTCAACTCACAGTTTTCAACATATACACATACATATGATTAGGAATTCATATGTCAATGTGTGTATTTGTGTTAATATCTGCCCACGGACACATACGCAACATTTATTCCCTAGCTCTTTCCACTGAGAAGGCCTGGGAACAGCAATATTCCAGTAACAATGATCATATCTAGTTTCCAGATCTTGATTTCTAAATACTGTTCTCCAAAAAAAGGAAGCTGGGTCAGGGAGTGAGCCTGGAACATCCTGTTATATGGAAGGACAATATTGGGACAACGTGTGAAACATGAATGGGGTCTGAGAATTAAATATAGTAATGTATCAGTGTTAACATCCTGATTTCGGTGTTTGTATTACGGTTGCTAGGAGAAAATCCTTGTTTCTAAGAAATACATGCTAAAGTACTTGGATGTGATGGTACTTCAGGTCAGCAACTTACTCTCCAACAGTTCATAGAAGAAAAAAGTTACTCGAAGATATCTGTAACTTTCCTGTAAATTTGAGATTAAATGGATGAACAAATAAATGGAAATGGGAAAGGCAAACAGGCAGTAAGGCAGAGGGCAGGAAGAACTACTTACTGAGGTCTTCGGCCAGCTGAACTCGTTTACCAGTAAGCAATTTAACCTTCTTCTGGCTGTCTTCAGCAAAATCTTCTAATACCTCTTTAACGTTTTTCTCTAATCGCCTAACTGTTCAAAGCAAATGAAAAAACCTGAGGAGCATTGTTTCTGTGAATGCATAAGGATGAAAAAATTTATCTATATATGGAGAGTAAGTTTGTATTTTTTCTCATAATGTTAGATCTATTTCTAGGTTTATACTTCTTACAGTTATAAAGAGAATTTCTACAGTTACACAGTACTTTTATCAGCATGAAACTGATATATATTCTCAGAAAATGTCATATTCTTAAGCCAGAACACTTTAATGGAAGTGCAGATTTCCCAAAAAACTAAGTGATGCTTAGAAGTCCATTCCTAACAGAGTTTTTGTGCAATGAAGGTACACTCCCAGTATGTTTTATCTCTCGTCTTTTTCAATTATGTTTATTTTCATTAATATTTTAAAGACAAATTATAATTTTCCATTTTCCTAATAAGTGTATTTTTAGGGAAGTATTCTGGCATCTTTCTATTAAAAATGGATGTTATTACTATTATTATTTTTAAGAGACAGAGTCTATGTCATGCAGGCTGGAGTGCAGTGGTACAATCATAGCTCACTGCAACCTCAAATTCCTGGGCTCAAGCAACTATTATTTTTTAATGTCAAAATTAGAAAGCAGTCCCTATGTGGCTTACCTTCAGTGTTTGTAAGTTGCTGCCTTAAAGTATTTGCAGTGATAGCAAGCATGCGCTGTATTCGCCAAAACAAGACCACATCATTGCATTCCAACTGAAATATTAAGATGCAAATTTAAAAATGAAAACCATGATCATAAACACATACAACTACTAACATCAGAACCTATATCCTCAGCTTTAATACAAAATACTTAGATTTACCTGATATTAATGTATATGTTCTTACCATAGATATAAGCTACAGAACCTCTTCTGCATAGATTAATGAAATTCTGCATGATTTGGGCTCTATCTGCCCCACACCTGTACAATTTTGTTTTGATTCCAATGACAAGACAAACAAAATAGGGAAATAGAGAATTTAATTACATTATATATAAGTATAAATTCACACCATATACCCTCATTTTATATTTAGTTTCAGTTAATAATCATGTTTCTCTTAAATATGTCCTTAGGTTAACCTCTTTTCTTTGAGTGTACACTCAAGCCATTTTTGGAATTCAACTGTATATGAAAATAAATTGATATTTTTTGAAAGAAGCTTATTCTGTAGACAGATCTTCTCAACAATTAAAATTATGCAAAAAACTTGACACTTTTACATAGGTGCATTTAAATACAAATTTCTTTTAAGTTGCTGAAAACAAAAGAAAACCATTTTAGAGGTCTCAATTGAATAAGGTAATTGATTAACAGCTTTTTCAAAAGGATATTTAAAAGTATTTTTGCTTGTAAGAAAATGTTCAAAACACATCAGCCTGCTGCCACCTAGGGGTTATTTTGTCAGATGTGACATTAAATTATAATAGTTCATTACAAGAAACTTTATACAGCTCTTTTAAAGCATTATTTAAAATAAAATCTAGTGATATGAAGAAATAATTATGATACATGAAAAAGGTACAATAAAAATTATTCTGAAGTATGATTTCCACTATGCAAATGGTTAAATGATACATATACATAAACAGCCTCCTCATGTACAAAAAAAGTTGAATAGAAATACATAAAAATGTTAACTAAAATTACTTCTAGGTCAGGAGATTATAAGTGACTATTTCCTTTTACATATTTTTTTTACACTTATATACACACACATTCTTACAGGCACTGGGGATATATATGTATATATATATGATATATATGTAAGAGGCAGTTACTAACAAAGTGGCAAATATCTTTAAAAAGATAAGAGGTAGATTATTCTTTATATTATATATACTTTTTTCTCCAGATGATCCAAGGACTTAAAATTAATGCTAACAGTAAAGTTTACTTTCAAACATCTTTAAGCAATGACTGTCAAAAAACATTTCTTTTCAATTTTGGAAACATTACCTCAGAATCCACAAAATGCCTTTGGTAGTAATAAAAGCCTCTTCGACAAAGGTTACAATGGTTTAGAGCTGTTTTTAAAAAATGTCTTCTATAAACCTGATGCCAAGTATCCTTAATCTAAAATGAGAAAGAGGGCAAAAATCAGAGTTACTATATACTCTTCATGTTGATCAACCACACTGAGAAGTTATACATAAAATTTATTTATAAAATAGTTAATTAAAAGGGCAATGTTTTTATTCTACCAAGCCTTTTATCCGCTTTTTTATCCACTTCTCAAAACAAAGATTAGATTTACTACTACTTTGAGTCCTTACCAGTTTATGTACTTAAAAATTAGCAGCATTTTAAACAATTGCTGTTATTACAGTCAAACAATCATCTTGCAGCATAGACAGAGTGGAGATTATCTTCCTCTAGTTAGAGGTAAGGAAACCAAGGCAAAAAGAGGTCAAAAGCATTGTCTAAGGACAAAGACTAGGAAGCTAGTCCTAGACCATGTCCATCGACCCAACGATATTTTCTTTCTGATTACTACATTTCACTGCTACCACACCAACAATCCCTACCACTTTATTACTATGTAGTTTGAGTGTTTGATGTTCTTTCACATCATCTTTTTTTGAGCACAACAATAATGTTGAGCAGGTAGAACAAAGATCAAGACCATTTGACAGATAAGAAAAGTGGGGCCAGAGAGATTATAACAATTACTAAAGGCAATATTACTAGCTAATGTAATGTAAATATACTGGAATTCACATCTCCTGACATCTAGTTGATCCAATATTCTTCTCATGGTACTTCGCTACTCTTTTTATAGCTTTATAAAGTACGCTAAACAAAATGTCACTCGAAAAAAACTGACATTTTCTTTTTATTAATTTTTTTTTATTTCAGCATAAAAAACTGACATTTGCTTGCTCATAGGAAGTAATTAATCTATACCCTAAGATATAGGCAAAAACTTAAAAAAAAAAAAACACATAACCTCTTCTCTTCCACTGTCAAGAGAAAAGTGTCAACACTAATAGCTACATAAAGTTTAAAAGTATCAAACTGAATATTTATTGCTAATGAGAGCTAGGACCAACGTGGATAAATTACATTGATATTCAACTAAAAATCTCAGGTAATCACTAATTTTAATCTCATTTTCAGTTGAAAATAATGCTACATGTATAACAGCTCTAACTGCTTTGAGTTTTACCAATTTTCTTTCCTTTTTCTGACCTTTGGTAGAATTTAAAATAAGTATACTCATTCCTCAAGTACAGAAACATAAATGACAGATAATCTTTAAAAGAATTTGTGGCTTTGAAATTTTTTATATGATTGCTCCCCTAACTAGTTTTAGTTTTCTAGCTGGGTTTCACTTCAGTTAATTTTAAAACGAGTTTTCAAATCCCTTACATCCTGACTAAGGAGGAGGGCACACAGGCTCTGAAAGAGTTTTTTTTTTTTAATTTGTCTCAAAGAAACACCATGAAGGTAAGCAAAAAGCAGCCTAAAGTGTAGACTATTTTAATTCTCATATTTATTACAAATGAGGCAAATGAGATAAGGCCCAAAGATCTTATCCAATTTAATAAAACCGTAACATTTGTATTTTTTCTAAATTCACTTATATCTAATTAACTGTAAAACATAAATATACATATATAATAAAATATTGTGAGCCATATTTAAATAGAAATTCTATTTTATAATCTGAAACAGTGTGATGTGGTAGGTTTCAGCCCTTTTTGTAGGAAGTATGTGCTGAACTTGCCCAAGTAAATCCAATTTTCTAAGTCTCAGTTCTTCCATTTACAAATCGAAGCACTACCCTTTAAAAAGCAATACTAAGAATAAAATTTCTTCTCTTCACACATTTAAAATAAGTTTTTATTGTCAGCAAATGTACACATGATCAATGTCAAATTAAGCATTGAAATATCTAAGTGACACATTAGAAGTAGTAACATTTTACTGCAAGAAACAAAGCTAAGGAAGCAGATTCATGCTTTTCATCAATATTTATTACCAAACTTGGATCTACTTCTACTCCTCGGGACTCAAGGTTCTTCCGGACTGTGGTTATTTCATCACTTGCAAGATAAGCTGGGTGTTCCTCGTTACATTTCAACATCTTCTCCAATTCATTCTTGGTTTCATTGTGCACATACTTTAAAAAGTTTAAAAGAGGACTGTGTTTAGATGGTTCATAGTTAGGCATATGTAAAAACAGTGTCCCAATTTTAATAAATATATTGTCACTATTGCATAACAGGTGACACAAAGTTAATCACAAGAAAGAATGCAGTACCCTGGCTTATCAATTTGAAAAACCAAAACAACATATATAATCCCCCTCTCCGTCCCCCTCACCCCCCAAGCAATTCTGATCACCTTCCCCTCTGTTCTAGGCATCTGTTCTAGGGCCCTGCCTTGCCCTGAAACCCTGAGGAGAGAAGGCTCTTCTCTGAAGGGTTTCTAGATTCCTCTTCCAGGCTTACAGACCCTTTGCACTGATATTAAAACCAATTCCTCTGCTTCTCTTGAAGATCCCTATGGGTTTAACTTCCTTAGAAAAATAACTTACAACCAGGAGTCCTGTCTTTCTGAGTGTTTAGCCAAAGCATATTTACCACTAGTTGCTGAGGCAAGTTCTGCCATCATTGATTGTTCTAGACTTTAGGCCTAATTTCACTAAGCCTTGAAGGCCAGACACCATTTTTCTTTTGAGTTTATCTGCCTTACACCAGCTCTTTCTAATCAATGCCTCTTCCTATATCAAAGTCAGAAACCTCCGATGGATCTCCTAGAAATTCTTTTCTGACAGATCTCCTTCTCTGAGCCCATCTGCAGAGCAGAGATAACTGACGCACCCGGAACACATGCATGATCCAATCACTAACTCTGCCCACTTCCTCAGCTTTTCTTCAGTCTCTTAATGACTCATTTCCCACAAAAATGGCAACAGAATAAAAAGAGAAGAGGAAGACTGTCTCTTCACTATTTAGAGACAAGTTGAGACTAGCATCTAATAAAGAACTTATAAAACAAGAAAATGTGGGAAACTGGGAAAAAATAGGGTATTGATTACATAATTAACTCTGCATTTAAAATGAAAACAAAAATATAAATAGTGATATGTCATTTGGTAATTTTTCATTCTCTTTATCTCCTCTCTCTCAATTTTTCCATTTCTTGATCTCCTTTCTCTAATTAAATGAATTCAAGGATCAAAGAAAACAAGAAAAGAAAGTGGATTGGATGCTACCTCTTTTTCTTCTTCATTATTTCATTCATTTATATATCCAGAGTCCATATTCCATTTAGACTCTTTCATTTAAAGAATGAACAAAGAATGAGCCAGTTATATAAGACTGGCAGATAGGAAAAGAAGCCATAAAAGGGGTGGGGGTTGGGAGTGGGGACTTCAATGATTTATATATTTCTCATCTATTTACTCATTTTTGAAGTTATTTGTATTTAATTTTACTATTTTGTTCTTCTGAAGTCCTCATTAAATGTTTATTATGGACGGAATTCTACACTTCTATTTCTTGTTTGAATTTTTATACTTACTTTGCGAACAAAAATGTAAAAGAACAAAATAATTTGAATAGACTACCAACAAAAAAATCCAGAGAGAATGGGAATAAGGTTAAAAAAATCATTGTATGGTTTTTTCCCCTACTCACACTCACTGTACATCCTCTAAAATACTTATCATTTTTTTGTTCATAACTTAAATCTTTTTTATGTCAAGTAGAGAATTGAAATGAATAATCAACCACAAAATGGGTATGTTTCATTTTTTAATAATACAACTACTTCACTTAAAAAAAAAAACTTTCTTAAGTAGTTTATTCTTTTTTCTAAAGATTCATTATAATTAGAAAGGCTAACATAAAACATTGAAATTTTGAAGATTGGTCCAGAGCCATGGAAAGGTTATATTTTAATGCTTGAATTAAATGAATAAAATCATACTGTCACAAGATCAGAAATTAATTTTTACCTGTTCTTGGGTCCTATTCTTCCAGTATAACCACCTCTTTTTCCAATCTGGGCCTATCATGTTTTCAATTGCATTTTCAGCTAGAAACATTTTTAAAAAATTAATTCATCAGAAATTTTATCACTTACCACATACATAAATTATAAATAATAATGGTCTTGCTTTCTTAATTACTTCAAAGTACTATATCAATATGAAGTCAGTTGAAATAAAGAAAACAAATTACATGATATGGCACGTGTGCAAGAAAAAATTTAATTATATATGTGTTTAGAATCTGTAAAAAGTACAATTGCTTATAAAATTCCTATAAGTAGCAAACACACTAAAATATTTTGAATTATAGCTTTTTAGAATGAGTACATATAAACATCACATATTCAATTTGTTTATTATTTTTAAGTAGTTATAAAGCAGCTGACCAAAAATCCCACAAATAATATTTAATTATAGTATAATATTAATGGCAAAAACCTTGAAATGTTAATCATATTTTTACAAACATTCACTAAAGCTGGATGATTTCTTAATCACTCAGAATACTCGAGTCAATAACCTATGTCCCTCAATAACCCCGTGTCAATAACCCGTGATAGTAAGGACACTTACTATCCTTGAGACGAGCTTGAAGAGCCTCTTCCATAAAATAAATAGCTGCATCCCACTGCTGTTTATCAGATATGGACCGGTCTTCCAAAGCATTGTGCTGGATAACCCTCTGAAATAACAAGGAAAGAAAAATCGAATTAGTTTTTATGTCTCATTGCTTTAGTAATTTTATTTAAATTGACATGTTAGTAAATATGCAAAATAACAGATATATATCTAAAACAGCATAGAAGTATGTCCCTCCCATAAATATGCAGAAGCCCCTTTTATTTGCCTATTTGTCACCTTTCTACCTAAAAAATAAACAGAGATTTTCTCCTGGCCCAAATTAGATAAGCTAACCATCTCTAAAAGGGGTAGGAGATATATTAATATTACACATTTAACTACATAAAATGCAACACCCAGAACCCTAAAATTCAGGGATTATAATTCAGGTCATTTCCACCTCTCCTTTTTGCCATATGACCTATGTGTTAGCCTTTTCAAAAAAGAGAGGAGAAAAAAATTAACCATTATCTCGCTGGTAAGAGCAATGACAAAAAGCAACGGGAAATGCTTAAAAGATCTAGACAGTCATAAATGTTAGTTATTGATAACAATTGAAATTGGTTTCCAAGTTTTATAATTTTTGAGTGAATGAATGAAAATGGCACCATTCTCTCTCAGAAAGCCAGTATTAACAGGGCACTTAACAAGAATAAATGTGGTTTTCAAACATGAAGACAAACATTTCTTTAAAACAAAATTATAATTACAACCAGCCCACAGTGAGATATGTACTTTCCTAGAAAACTGCTCAATCCGGTGATTCAACAGTGCCTCTCCTAACTTTCTGAGCAAAGCAGGTGCTTGGTAAATTTGATATGGTGGTGAGAACATTCTCCACAGCAAAAGATTTATTAGGTGGCGGAGGTCAGGAGCCAGGCTTTGTAATTAGAAAGAGCAGGGCTTGAATCCCAGCTCTGCCAAAGACAGCAACAGAACTGCTTAAGAACTAAATCAATGCTTGCAAAATATTTAGCAGAGTTGCTGGCACATAGGAAGCATTCGATACATGACAGTTAGTATTATGATTTTAGAAGTCTAACATTTTATGACTCAAATCACCGAAAACCAATGTATTTAGTTCTTTTCACTACCACAGAGGGTACAATTAGAAGCAGCTATCTAGAAGTAAGCCCATGAAATGGCTAAAGGATGACAATTTGTGGAAGTTTATGGGAACCTGTTCACTGCAGTTTGGCTTTTTTCTGAAATGAAAGCCAAGAAAAAAAATAGCCAACCGTGCTTTCAGAAGGGCAGAGAAATTTAAAGGGGCAGATTACAGATCATAAATCTATTTCTTTACTTATTTTAAATTCAGAATGTAATTTAAATAGTCTTATAAAAATAGTCTCCCATGCAACAGTATTAATTTGATAAATTATGTAAAAATTTGAGGCTGATATCCCAAATACAAACAACATACCAAGCTATCCTCTGCAAAGTCATTCCACTTGTGGCGTTTAATACTTTCCTCCTTAACAGCCTCTTTAAGTTTGTCAAATATATCATCATGCTCTTTCCCTTTGGGTTCTGTCATGAAGCGAGAAAATTCTTCTTGTAGGGTCTCCCAAGCAACCTAGAATTATTTAAAAGTTGCATTTATAATAGATATTCTTATTTAATATGTAACATGGAAAATAACACACGAACTTAGATGCAATAAATCAGCTTATCAGAAAATACACATGCAACTACATTAACAAAAAGGACAGTATAAACTATGGTAGAGGTCTCACACGGGTTGCTGGTGGGACAGATTTGGCCTTCTGACGTGTTTTGGTAGACATACACAGTGTTTTACATTTGGAAAATTAGTTGCCAATATTTAAGAATTGGGACTTCATATAAAAATCTCTATTTCCAGCTTCTCTTAAACTATCTGAGAATGGTATACCTATATTCCTACAAGACATCACCTGCTGGAGTGAACAGGGCTGCCTTCTTTAGGTAAGGTATGCTTTCTAAGTCTGCCACAGGACTTAGTTCACTTATTTATTTCAACCTATCAGACACTTCAGTTCACCTGCTTCTTCCACATTTAAACTTTAAAATTTAAAAGTTTAAAAATGTCTTAATGATTCAATCATCTTCACATCTTTGTCTTTAAGCAAAGGTATGAAGCAATGCAACAATGTTTTCAAACACAGCTATGTATTATTAGCTTTATATTACAGCTAACTACTAATTATTGGAGTGGAGAGGAAGAGCAGTGTCAAAAATAATTGAGAACTAAATCTACTTAAAATTAAGTAGGCTTTTTAATGTTGTATTTTATATTTAGCCTTCCCTTATCTGAAACAAAGAAATTATGGCATAAAGAAAGGGGACTGTCCAAGAATACAGAGTAAGTGGTGGGGTGAGTATTAAGCTCCATGTTTCCTGACCCTCACCAAGGCCACATCCTTTCCACCACACCTAACGCAGAAGGCAGAAAACTGCAGGAGACACGATCATTGCCATTTTTATGAGCACTTCCACAGCTTGAATCTTAGAATATGAAAATATCTTCTCACGGGACAGGGCCCAGAAAAACGTTAGTGCCAGTAGTGAGGAGACCTAGTGAGGTGGTGGCAGCAGCTTCCTAATTAAGAGTAAATGTGTCAAGAGTTGACCAGGGCTCAGCAGCACGCAACTTAGGCAGAGAGGCTGCAAGAGTTCACAGAAAGAGAAGATCAAGGAACTTGAGAACAGGAGGTAAAGAAACTAAGACAGGAGCAGGATAGGAAAGGAGTGAAATCACACCTGGAACTGATACTTTATATCTAAGGCAGGTATGAAAAACAGAATTATTTGTAACATTGACTCCAATTTTGTGAGCAACTTCACAAAGAAACATAGGACACATTGACTCTTAGTTAGAAAAATCACTGTTTGTAGAGTAATATGCATGAAAGACCAACTCAGATGATGATCATCATAACAGCAGCTATGTTTCCTGGGCAGTTACTATGGGCCAGGTACTAAGTATTTTACATATATTAACTTATTTAATCCTTATAACAATCCTATGAGGTAGCCAACATTACTGCCCCTATTTTATAGATGAGAAAACAGAAAGGTCAAGCAACTAGTCCAAGGATTACACAGCTGTTAAGTGGTAGAGCCAAGATGCATGGGTAACGGAAATAGATTCTCTAAGGTAGTTTTTTATATAGTATAATCTTCTGTCAGGATCCTAACTAAGGAAATGATTATTTAAGTATAATTGGGCCTGTAGAAAATCAGTAAATGAAATGTTTAATCCATTAAATATTTTCCTTATAGAATCTCTATCTGCAGAAGAAGTTCAAAATATGTAACATTCAAGCAAATTTTGCTGGTTTTGTTAAATGCTGTCTTTGGAAGAAGAATCAATACCCTCAGGTCAACACCATACCAATCAATAAAGTTCTGTAGTAGTAACTGATAGTAGCAACACTAAAGTTAGTCCCAAAAGAGATGAGGAACAAAGAATAAATGGAGTAGTCTGGACCAAAATAGGACCAAAAAGAAAGATAGTGCCTGCAATGGGAATAAATCCTAAAATTCACAGCTCCTACTCCCTTCAGATAATGCTTCTTACCCATTTAATTAAATTATATCCTAACCTCTACTGCTTTATTAGGGAGCTGTTTATCAGTCCACTGTTTAAGCTTGATATCCACTGTAGTATTAAAAGTTCCTGAATTCATGGTCTGTGCAGCTGGAAGATAGATGTTTTCAATCACATGAGTGGATACTCTTTCCCACAAAGATTGCTGAAGGATTTCCTCCCTGAAATTATAAACAAAAAGTATCAATAACACCAAATCTAAATATAATATTAAGTTTTAAAAACAGCTTAACTGAAGTAAATTTTATACTGTATTAACATACCATAAACTGAATATATTTAAGGTTTTGATAAGTTTTGACATGTACATACATCTGTGAATCTCAGAAATCAAGATAATGAACATATCCATCATTCCCAAAAGTTTAACCACTGCATCTACTTTGTGTCACTATAATTAGTTTATCTTTTCTAGAATTTTATATAAATGCAATCATACATGTACCCTTTTTTGTCTATATTCTTCCACTCAGCACAATTATTTTGAAACTCATGATGTTGTTGTATATATTAATATTTCACTTCTTTTTATTGCTATATAGTATTAACATTCTATTGCATGAATTTGTTTATCCATGCATGTGTTGATGGCCTTGGGCTATTGCCTGTTATTGGCTATTACAAATAAAGCTGCTATGAGCATTCACATACAAGTTTTTATATGGAAATATGCTTTCATTCCTCCTGGGTAAACATCTAAGAGTGGAATAGCTGGATCATATGGTAATTATATGTTTATCTTTAAGATACTACCAAACTGTTTCCCAAAATGGATGCACCATTTTACATTCCCACTAGCAGAGAATGAGAGTTCTAGATCCTCTATATCCTTACCAACACTGGGTGAAGTCTGTCATTTTTAATTTTAGCCATTCTAGTATGTTTATAGTGGTATCTTATTGTGGTTTCAGTTAGCATTTCTCTAATGACTAATAAATCTGAGCATCTTTTCATGTGCTTGTTTGCCTAGTATTGAAACATACTTTCTATGTGTTTACTGTGGACTCCAAGACTGAAAACTTCTTGGTATAATTTTTATAATTTATAAGACCACAGCACAAAGCATACAGATGTTACAGGGTATTGCTAGATAAAATTTTTCAACATTTCATGATTAAGGGACAATATAAAAGATATATAATCATCATGAAAATTCTACTTTAAGAGACATCTTACAAGAACACAGACCACTAAATAAGAAAAAGACAACTATTTTAATTAATAAAAAAAATTGAAATCTCAAGAAAATATTTATTTGGGTTCTCCCAAAATAATTTCCACTGTAACAGAATACTACGACATAAAAAAATACTCCTCTCATGATGTGGTCAGTCTTAAGAGTAACCTCAACCTTTTAGGATGCAGCTCAGGGTAGCAACAACATCCCTCCTGTCCAGAAGTCAAGCTGAACTCTATTTGGAGAGGAGAGTCAACACCCCCTTTCCGACTCCAAGACTACTTACTAAACATTTTGTGTTAAATTAAGTCTACTGAATCCATGAGTTAGTTTCTCCTTGCTAGCTTTCAGGTCATTTTTCAGTTACAATCAGAAAAAAGAAAGAGTGTAAGTAGAGGATATACCACTGGAGCCCGGAAGGACAAAGACAATTTAGTCACTGAGTTAATGACAGAGAGTGAGAGAATTTAAGGAGCGAGAAGGAAGACAAGCAGCTTGCCAGGGTTTCCTTGTCAGATACCATTTTAAACACAAACTCAAGAAGATTTCTGAAAGCTGAACAGGATCCAGCCCCTTACTATTGGGTCTTTTTTCCGCTCTTGCCTCAGAACAGGCATTGGTCTGTTATTTCTTCCTAGAAGTCTGTATCCTAGACACCCTTTCAAGGAGAGGGTGGGCCAGGAGTCTATATCCTAGACACCCTTTCAAGGAAACCATAACGAAAATCCAGACGACCAAATTCTGACCAGCCTAAAGTAACATTCTCAAAGGAGGCTGCTGCTTTCCAACCCACAGAGGTGGCTGTTGCCCGGCCCCTCCTGCCTTTTCATCACCAAGCTGCTGTTCTGTGTTCCAGACTCCCACTGCTCCCTTCCATCACAACAATTTTATTGTGCTCTCCATACCCTGTTCTGTGACAAATATTCCTTTTATCTCCAAACCTTTTCCTGCTCTCCTTAAGGATAGTGATTGTTCTCAAATTCAGCTGAGTAGAAGCTGTTCACTAGTTGAATGGACTTCAGAGTTAGGAAGTGGAAACCATCTCCTCCTCACTCCATAATCTCTTCTGACTGTCCTTCCTCAAGTCTCACGTAAAAATCCCAGGACTATGAGGCTACCCCATCTGGTTATAACATCTGCTCTCCTTGCTTGTTGCTATCATCTACGAATTTCCCCAGCCCATGTTCTATATGATTACAGACATCTTTTCTAGCCTACGTTTTGCCACCAATCAGGGATAACTTCCACAAATACACAAAGTACAATTAACATTGTAGTTTTATTACCCCAGGAACTTTACCTACACTCCATTTTAATTAAAACATACTTTTCAAAATGGAAATTTTTTTCTTTTAAAGCAGAGGACTTACTCCATATAATAATTTCAACCAATACAGAAAAAGTAAGAAGTCCCCCATAATTCCTCTTTCAGGAGATAACCATTATTTACAGCTTAATTTAGCATTAAAATATAATGTTTATATAAATATTTGTGTGGGTGTATGTATTTACAAGTGGCTTGTATTATACATACTGTTTTATAAATATTTTTTAATCTAAAAGTATATTGTATATAGTTTTCCATGTCAACATCCTGTATTTTTCAATTGCCGCATAGTAATCCGCTCTATGGATAAACCAAATACCATGTAACTTGTTCTTCACTTTTTTACATTTATAAACAAAACCAAGGTGAAGAGTCTCATGTGTTCATCTTTGTCAAGTATATCTTCATTCCCATATATTCCGAGCCATGTAATTACTGGATATAAATGCACTCACTATTTAGTTAATGGGCTCTTCTTCACACCTACACATCCAATTACTAAAACCTGTCAATTCTGTCTTCCGGATAACCTCTCAAATATCTCAAAAATCTCTCCTCCTCTATCTGCACCATCACTATCCAAGTTCAAGCCACCATCACCTCTTGCCTAATTATTACAACAAGTGCTTCCTTGCTTACAGTTTTCTCCACCTGTATTCCATTTTCCATACTACCAAGATCTTTCTAAAATGCAAATCTGACCTAATCCTCCTTAGTGATCCCTATTGCTCACAGGGCAAATTTTAAGCTCTGAACATGGCTTATAAATCTTAATAATCTTGTTACCTCTACTGTTTTATCTCCTGCCTCTTGCCTCCATCTATGCTAAAGCCATAGGACACAGCTACCTGTGTTACCTTTCTTGTTCTCACCTCCTGGCCTTTGCAACTCTCCTGCCCCTGCCTTTACCTTTTAAATGTCAGATTATGATATCACAAATCTATCTTCGATTTCTCAAATCTGAGTTAGGGTACTTGACTGTGCTTTCCCATTTTCCTTTCATTCTTTTAAACTAATTCAAAATAAATGTAATAGTTCTCTCCAAACATTGCATGCATATCATAGTACCAATTTTTTTTTTTTTAAAAAGCATTTCTAAAAAGCTAGCCAGCTATTCTTATAGAAAAGATATGTCTACATTGATGGTCACAAAGTGTTATGATATAGTGCCATCTCCTACTTAACGTCAGCTAATTGAATCTTGAAAACTAGGTATATTGTGTAAAATGCAAGAGCCTATTTCTCACTATAATGCATTATATGTCAAATATAAACCCCCAATAACATTCTTAAAATATAACTAAAGTACAGAATGCCTATAAATAAATAAAAAATTATCATTGCAGGACATAAAATGCTTATAACACTGCTTCCGGATCACCAAATGTAAATCAAACAGTCCTGTTACTTAAATAATTATAAACAGTCTCGGCACGTATCCTAAAATACCACATTCAGCATTATGAAGTAAAAAGCTACCAATAAAAACTCCTCAGACAACATCACCTATGTCACAAAAATAAAACGTTTTGGGTGTAATGTGGGTAAATTCAATGTGGCATGAATAGTTAAGGTAAGGACCTGCTATTCTGATTTATGTTTGTGTTAAGCTTTAGAGTCTGAAAAAAAAAGGCAATGAAAAGATTGAGAATCGTGATCTGGCAGCTCACAGAAATCAATCTTGAGTGGCCAGATGTCTTAGTTCTCCCTTGCCTTTTCAATGGGCAATCTGGCAGTACGGGTTTCTTACCCCTTCACAAGCCTTTCAGCCACCTGTGTATTAAATAAATCAGGTTTGCCTTCGATGGTCACTTTAGTGGAGGAATATTTTGATTTCAGGATTCCTCTGTCCAAACAAAACTAACCTTTCAATTTGTTGATGTTAGAAATTTACAAAGGGATCAATTTTTCCTCCTATAAATAGCATTATTAGTTGTTATACTTCATAAATCACTATTTCTGTACATTACCCTCATATAACCTAGGCAAGGCAACAACTAGTATTATACTCATGTGCGACACACAGAATGAATATAATACTAGCTGCTTTGCTAGGTCATTGCAATAGAGATATATCTATGTATGCATGCGCACACATATGTATATATGCATACATACATGTATATATACATACAAACACATACACACATATCTATATATCTATATGTCCCCTGCAACTTTAAAAGCTAACTGACTTACACGAAGCCATAGAACTGGCTTCAAATACAAATAACAAACATAAGTTGTGTTACATATATATTTGAATAATCAATCAACAAGTATTAACAAGATCAGATCTCTTTTTGTGGATAAAGAAGATTAAAAATAGGCAAATTCTGACTACTTCAACACTTTGGCAGAAAGGGCACTGAGATGAGGAAACTAGTGATATCGAATTCAAAATTAAGGACTAGATACTATTGTCTAGGCTCAATTTTGATACCCTTTACCTGAGCACATAGAAGTAACATTTATCATAAGTGGCAGTAAGGATAGTTCTGCTCCATGAATGATAAATTCTTAAAAATAGCACAGACTTTATTAGAAATATAATTTATGCACAAGGAATTTGTTAATTAAAATATGGCTGCAAAAATTTCAAGGCTACTTATGCACAGCTTGTTTGTGATACATGGAATCTATTTGGTTATAGTGTCCCATTCCAACAAATTTAAGAATGGCCAAATTTACATAAAACATAAATTGAAGGTGACAGTTTGACTTAAAAGAAATTTGCATGAAAATTTTTCAAAACAATGCATTTACTTGCTATTTAAAAAAATCTCAAATATGATTCAATTCAAAATGTGATTTATACACAACATATTAGGCACATGTCACAGAAAGTAGTAACTGTTCTTACTCAGGAACAAGAACTTGAAAATACATATCATTCTCCTTTTGCAAGCCAATTTTCTCTACAGTTTTCTTCTCTATGATTAATCCAAGAAGAGCAACCAGTTCCGACAGATGTTTAATATTTATATAAAGCACAATTTGGTGAAATTCTGCCTAAATGATTTTATGGAAATGATTATGTATTTATTAAGTACAAGATAAAAAAAGGCCAAAGATGAATCAAGACTTAAAAAGGACATGGAGAAAGAAAGCTATCTTCCAGAAATTCAATTGGTTAGACTACAATAGTGGTTAGATTTTGCAAAAAGACATAATTGCATGTTTTTGCCTACTTACTAAATGCTTTGAGGGATGAGCCAAGGCAACCCTAAATCACTGCTTTATCAATCTTAGTTTTAGTATTTCATCATAACTCATACAGCAAAGTGTGTGAGGAAAGAGATTACTATCAAAGTCAAATACTCACCAATGTTTCGGTGTAACCTGGCTGAGACTGATAACTTCGTCGAGGATTTCATTTTTAGCCTTTTCAAATAGTTCATTCTAGGCAATATGGATACAAGTAAGTAAGATTTCCATAAGATAGTAAATTTGCCCTGTCATGACGTTCAGAGACAGCTAGTAGGCTAAGTTTGACTTTCAACATGCAAGACTAGAAAATTCTCTTCTGGTCTCTTTTTTAGGAATGCCATTATCCAGATAAGGACAAAGAGACTGACATAAATGTCTACCTTATTTACTCAATTCTGAATGCAGTTTTTCACATAATACTTGTTCACATAAGATTTTCACATAATCTTATGTGAAAGCATCAATACACGTTAATTTAGTCCATCAGTACAGTAAATTAATGTTGCTTTTTACAACTAAAGGTCATTTTAAAATCAAGGAAAAACATCATTTTAAAATCAAAGAAAAACAATATTTAGTTCCCACTAAATTAGAAATTCTCCAAGGTAAATGCTTAATTAGTAGTTCTCTAAGGCAAATGCTCAAGGTAAAAAGTTGATACAAAATTTAAAAAATTGCGGATTACATAAATACATTAATTCTATAAGAACTTCAAAGAATATTCTTTACCTTCTCAGAACTAACATTTTAGACACTTGCTTTGACATCTTATGATCTCTAATTATCCTTTTTGTTTGTTTGTTTTTAGAGACAGGGTCTCACTTTGTCATCCAGGATGAAGTGCAGTGGCGAGATCATAGCAGACTATAACCTCACTAGCTTCAAGCGAGAGACTCCCTCCTCAAACTCCCAAAGTGCTGGAATTACAGGCGTGAGCCATCGTACCTAGCTCCTAATTATTTTTAATGTTTTATAATAAACATTATAATGTTACAAACATTTTAATGTTATATAATAAATAATATTATATATAATAATAATAAATAATATAATATATAATATAATGTATAATATATAATTATTATATATAATAATTATTGTAGAAGAGACAACTACTTCTAGTTATGTATTCTTGCAGCTCTAAATTGGTAGTTACAGTCAAAACCAAAGCAATTTAGCTTACCAGATTTCTTCCATCAACAACAATTTTGATAGAAGACAATATTAAATTAAGATATATACAAAATACATGAGGTATCCAAATATTACCCGGTCAAGTTCTCGCAGGCGAGGATAGTTATTCTTCCACTCGGTTTCAAGGTTAAAACGTGTTGCTGAGGAAGAAGGAAATGTTCAAATTTGCTGATTCTTTCTTTCCAGCTGTAGTGGTTAAAGGCTATATTGCATATCTACACTCTTAACTGAATTTCTTAGGTGCGCCTATGGCTCCTTAGCACTCTGGGCTCTCAGCATCTCAGAATTTCATTATTGCAATAGCTTTCTTAAACAATTCTCCTTGATTCTAGTTTCTCCATTTTCAATTCACAAACACACAGCTGAAGCTGTTCAGTATAGCCGCTAAAAGAATGGACTCTGTAGTTGTACTACCAAGATCCAAATCCTGGATCTATTATCTGTTGCTGTCCGATACTGGCAAGTTATTTGGGTAAGTTACTCTGTTCTTCGGTTTCTCTTCTGTAAAATGGCAATAAAAATAACACTTACAAGGTTGCTGAGGGACTAAGTGGGATAAATAGGTAGGATTTCCATATGGGAAAAGGGAAGGGGAATAGAGTCTCATCAGATAAAACTGTGAAAGCAAAGACATGAGCAGGAATTCAGGAAACAGTACAATGTAAATGAAGCACTGAGTGCTCTGCTTCCCAACACATTTCCTCTCTTCTCCCTAAAAAGGGGGAAATTCAAGTTCTCTATAGTTTACTACACTTTCTTCCAAACACTAGCAATTTTCCTCTGAAAGGAAAAATCCTATTCTTCTACAACTGAAGATTTGCATTTTTTCATTTTCTATATATTGTCTAACAGTGAATGAATTACTAAGCAACTGTTAAAGAAAAGGAGCACAGAATGTGATGAATGCTAAAGATTGACAGCTAATAAAATGTCTGAATTTGTTCGCTTATTTTAAAAATCCAACTTACCTTTAAAACTATCAGCCTGTTGTTCAACTGACTCTCGTACCATTTTCCAAAAGCAGTCTGACACAGCAAGGCTTAAATTTCTTGTAGTCACTTGGTGTGCCTTTAGCATGCTTGTTCTGTAAAAAAAATAATAAGAGCTAAAGTATATTAAAATGGCAAAAAAGACAACAGTATTATCACCAATTTTGAGAATGTACTTGTTATAATGAGAATATCCACTATACCTTTGATACCAATGCTATCTAATAAAACTTTGTGATAAAGAAAATGTTCTATATCTAAGCTGTCCAATATGGTAGCTAATAGCCAGATGGGTTCACTGAGCCCTTGAAATGTGTGGTTAGTGTGACTAATTTTTAATTTTACTGAATATTAGCTAGTTTAAGTTTTAATAACCACAAAGGACTAGTGACTACCATATTGGATAGCACAGCTCTATATGCTTGTCAGTTCCCTCCCAACAGACAACATGAAAGACTATATTTGCAAGAACTATCTTGATTTACTATACTAATCTAGAAGCTAACATACTTTTCTATTTCCAGAAACTCTCTACATATAAAGTTTTAGTATATAGTAAACCAATTGCCCTTTGGCTCTTCCTTTTTGCTTTTTGGTCAATATCTTATTTTCTGCCAAAATCTATTTAGGGATACTAACTCCTCTGACACCCTTCACTCCGACTTTCCCTAACCTTGTAAGAGAAATGTGTACACATATTGAAAAATGGAACTGTTGGTTTTAAAAGTCACTTTATAAGTAAAATGACATAAGAGTTATCTGTGTTGTATTTCGGTACCCACACCCCAAAAGATAGTTTATTATGCCAGCATCTACTGTAACATGGGATAAACTGCTCCTAATTCTGTTAAAGAGTGGCTTAAGGATTTATTAGATACAGATCACTATTTGGGAACAATTCTAGAAATTCAATGTTAAACTAACAGTTATAAAACATGAACTTTTAGGTAAAAACAGTTTAATTTAAGCTACTCCCTCACTGTAAAATATTTAAATATTTTAACAAGACACCTACTTTAGAAGTTTTGAATTCTGGAAAAATTCTTCTTCATATTCTTTTATGGCTTCAATGCTTTCAGAGCTGTTTCCTGTGGAAAGATGGTGGCCAAATTTTCACCAAGAAAATTAACCTTATTACGTGAAAATAACAAAAACTAAAAACAGATTATAACAATATATCTTTGCATACCTTTTCCTGTCACAACAGCAAAATAACCCAGAGCTTTCATTGGGAAGAGCTTTCCTTCAATTATCTGCTGAATCTATTTTAAAAAGTAGTAAAAATAAATGTGAGACGTAGGTTTACATAACTTTTAAGAGTATAATATGCAATCTAAAAAGCAAAATAACTTAATGACTATGTATTATAGTCATTATATATACAATAACTATACATGTATAGTTAAATATATACATCTGTACAAAAGCATTTAAAATATATTTCAATTGCTATAAGAGTACAAAATAATACATTTAATTTTACTATATTCAGAATGTATTATTAAAATTATCTATCAAAATTAAAACTTTCAATGATACATAGTGATTTGGAATCAGACAGACCTTAGTTTGAATTCCTGCTCTGCCATTGAGTAGCTATGTGGTCTTAAGTAAGTGACTTAACTTTCTCAAAAATATTGAAATGTTTATGGGATATGATGATACTTAGCACAATGCCACACACATAGAAGTATTCAATAAATGACAGCTATTAATATTATTATTATTTCCCCATACTTTCTTCAAATACCTAAGTTTTTACCAAATTGGACTGTCTTCTTTTATTCCTTCCTCCTCCTTTTCCTTCCCCTCACCTTCTTTTTAAATATTTGGATCCATTGGTTCTCAACTCTTTTAGGGTCAACAATCTTTTTCTAAATGTGATAAAAATTATAGTTTCTGTACCCAGAAAAATGTGTATTTGCACAGAGATCTACTATTCCCACACAACATAAAAGAGTCTCTTCTCTCTGAAGCCCCTTCAGATTAATACAGGGGTGAGAATCTTCCTTTAAGTTATAACCTAAGCTAAGGTCGAATCTTTGATATAAAAAGGGCTGAAGTAAGTTTCAATTGCATTTCAAAAGAAATGAAAGGAATAGAGAGAGACAGAGGAGGCCACAGAAATTCTACCTCACTTCTTTCCTTCTTATCAGGACTATTATTGCCACAGCAAGTCTTCCCCTTAGAAATAAGGCAGAGCAGGTCATGGAGGCTGTGCAGAAAAGAGTTAGTGCAGCAGGCCTGAGACTGTTATCCTTAAAAAGGCCTGCTTGCCTTTGGCTGGTGTCTGGGAACGAAACTGGTAAACAGCGCCCTACACTGACATAAACCTTAACAGTGGCTCATTGTGCAAATAATGTGATTTATCCTAAACATATGCTTTCCTTCTGGGAGTCTGGAATTTTGTTACACGGGGGTGTCTACATGACCACTTTCCAATAAAAACCTTAGGTGCTGAGTTTCTAATGAGAAACTTGTTGCTGGAGGATTATGCATGCCCTGTGTGACTCTACTAGAGAGGACGGTTGGTTTCTTCCAGACTTCATCCCGTGCGCCTTTTCCCTTGGTGATTTTGTTTTATCCTCTCATTGTAATACACCTTAGGTGTAAGTATGGCTATGTGCTGTGAGTCCTTCTGAAGAAACACTGACCCTAGGGCTGGTCTGTCTTGGGGATCCCTGACAGAGGCATGGTCTCAGAAAGTTTAAGGTGGCAAGGAGAGAAATTCTAAGCAGTATCACCAGGGATGGGTACTTAAAAGTCCAAAGTTGTTGTTCTACGGAGGATAATGATATAATAACAGATGACAGCCTCTATGTATATAACACTTTTATGCCAAGCATTATTCCAACCACTTTACAACATATATTTAACTCATCAAATCTTCACAACCTATGAGAAAGAACCATTAATATCTTCATTTCCACCAGATAAGGCAGTCTAAAGCACTGAAATAATTTACCCAAGGTTACACAGCTAGCAAATGGTAGAGCCAGGATTTGATACTAAGGCATCTGGCTATAGAATCTGTACTCACAACCAACACCTTATGACTTTACAATTAAGTAGAGAACACTCCTTGAGTCAAAATTTTCACCCTAATAAGATTTGTATACAATGTTACCTTGAAATAAAACTCTTTCCTTGTTAAAGGAGGAGTAAAGAGGAAAGGTGTTATAGATTTCAGTGAAATAATTCTACAAATACATTTCCCTAGGATAAGAGACAATGAACACGATGTATAGAACTCACAGAATTTCAGAAACGAAAATGACTTTAGACCTAGTCTAGTCAAATAGACTAATGGGCTAGATTCTGCACTGATTAGATTTAGAAAAGAAACAAAGTTTGCCCAACAACACGGAGCCAGTTGGTGGTGGAGCACAGATGAGAATGTTGGAGCCTAACTCCCAGTCCCGTGCCTTTTCTACTATAAAAATCTGCTAGACAGTCTTTGATGAGTTAGGGATAGGAATGTTTATCTGCAATAAAATGACACATGTAAGGTCCAAAAGGAATCCATACTATCACTAACTTAGGGAATTTATACTATAACTAACTTAAAAAAGGAAAGAAACACAACAAATGATGTTAATGACAATATGCTAGCATATAAAATTATTCAAATTAAATTAGGGTAAGCAAATTAGCAGCTGAAGAACTTCTGAAGCATAATTAACTATAATTATGAAATTTTATTTATATTTCAAAATTAAACAAGTAATTTACTATAATTTTCTAGCACTTTGTTTTTAAAGAGAAACAAGAAAAATCCCACTACTACTTTCTGATAAATTATTCCACAAGGATTTTTTTTTAATAGTCAATCCCTATCACAGCTGGAGCTTATACAAAGAATTTGCCCTCACCCTGCTTGGACTAGCTACATTTTTCTCTGCCAGGTCTACTTTGGTCAAAACAAATATGGTTCTTCTTCCATGAGGATCCATTTGACTGACCAAGTCTGTAACAATACTGCGCTCAGCATCCACAGATCCATCTGAAAAAAAATTTAAAAATGACACTGTGGGTTTTAAAAATGCAAAGTAGACTTTAAAAACTTAGCACAAGTTATACACTTGTGTCACATTATAGCAAGAAAGATTTCTTAATACATTTACCTTATTTATGAAAAGAAATTCTAGCTACTAAAAATTTCAGTGATGCCGACAGTGAAATTTATCAAAATATTTCCAACTTCAATTCTATTTACTAATAAAATGAACAAGTAAGAAGGCAAAAATTCATTTATTTTGTATGTTTATATAATGTGCATTATTGAGAGCAAAGCCTGTAATGCTAAAGAAGAAAGTGTATCGGTATGATTAAAATCTTTTGATATGATTTACCTTGAATACATAGTATGATGGCATTAGGATTCTGCATATAAGCTTTGCTGATACTGAAAATAGTTTCCTTTGTGTCAGGAGCCATGCCTGATGTCACAGTCTTGAAGAAAAAGGTTTTAAATGTCATTAAAAATGTCTCCCACAACAGGAATAAAATAAGATACATGTTTGGTATATACTTACATTAATCACACCTGGTAAGTCAACAAGCACCATTCTCTGTAGTCCAGGACCTTTTACATTTAAGGATATGGTCTACTCAAGAAGAAAAAAAAACATTAATTTTTGAGGGGAGTTTGTTAAAAAATTGTTTGGCAACATCTATCCTGAAAATTCTATTATCTCACCCATTCAGATATGCTACACAGAAAAAATCATATTCTTTTTCTGATCCTAAAATAGTTATTAGAAAATTACCCATGAAATGATACATTTGGAATTTTTTTAAAAAAACTATCTCAGAACAGCTGCAATCTAAACATCAATATCAATATTATGATTTATTTGAAATCATAAACATTGGATTTCCATAAAACATTACTGAAATAAATTGCAACCCTTACCTCAGGGCTAACTGTACAGCCTTCTTTCACATTTTTCCTCATTCGGAGTTCTATTTCATGTCTTAATGCTGCAAGCTATTAACAGAAAACAACAAAATCTTAAGAAAACCTTAGTTCACAAATATTCCATTTAATTGTCTTTTATAAGCTCATAAGGGTTATAAAATTACACATATGAACCTTAGATGAATTCTACTTACATCTTCCTCTTTGGTAAGATCAAACTCTCGAGAACTATCTTTAAATAAGGCCACATGATGAGGACCTTCACTCAGAGTCACCTAATAGTAATAGAAAACCGAGATGTAATAATGCATTTACAATTAATATTAATTCCCAAAGCACTTACATGGTCTAGACAGGGCCACCACATTGCACAAATCTGAGAGACCCTTCACACTACACTTTAGGAGCAGCCCCTGGAGCTGTCAACATGATAGTTATGAGCGCACGATAATTTTGTATTTGTGTTGTTCATACACATGTCACACATATTGTGATTTCCCAACCAGATTGTTGATTATTTTCTTTCTTTTATGATCTAAAATGCTGCTGCCCGCCCCTTTCTTTCTCCAGTCAATGTCATAAAAGCACAAAATGATCACTCTAAAACTTCAAAAACTAAAAGAAAATCTTGCACTTAACTTCAAAGATGAATTTAGGCAAAGGACAATTCATTTATTCAATGTCTATTTATTGAGAGTGAAATATGTGGTATTGTAGGTAGGGAAATACAAAGAGTTGACTGTCTGTTTTAGACTTCACTATATCCTAGGAGAAAGAAATATACACAGACATAATAGAAGAGAGTGGCAAAACCCAGGGTGCCACAGAAGAGAATAGTATAATGAAGCTGAGGAAGGCTTCGCCCAAGGAGTCATATTTGGGCAAGAAATTTTATAGCAACTTTATTAACAATCAGCGGTTTCGTGAACTTCACATTCCTTAACTTTTCGGCTTTTCTGTAATTACTCCATTTTACTTTAAAAAAATACAATTTCTTCCACTGAGATTAGCTAAACAGGCTAGATTAAAAAAAAAAAAAAAATAGCTGTTTGAAAGCAATCCTGGCAGCCCAGCCTAAGAGTCTGGGATCCCAAAGGATTCTGTAAGGATTTTTCTGCAGCTATTTTCCATGAGAGCATTTGCTAATTTGTGGCACAAGGCAGAGGCCCAAGTAAAAAGCTTAAAATCTGTAGCAGTTTCATTGGGTTGAGTAGACAAAAATTGGAATTCATGGTTAACAAGCAGCCACAACCTAAGGTGCCAAGATCCCCGAGAAAAATGGACTATAGAAATAAACCTCCCCAAACTAAGCCCTACCTCCTGTGCACAAGTTCCCTTCAAGGCATTCATATATTAAGAAACCAAGCAGAAACTGCTAATGAGGCTAAAATGCTAAGTCAAGATTTTGGCACTTTCACTGTTCTGGGGAAAGAAAAACCTGGAGTTCAGGGTCCCTCAAAGAGAAGCTCTGTAAACACTAGGGGACTAAGGGCAAACTAGAAAGAGAAGAGCCTTGTCTTGTTTGTGTCCAAGAAACCTGCCATACTCTATCCACCTGCCAAAACAAAGTTAAATTCCTTCTTGAAATATCATCCATAGCCTCTACCTTAGGGTGCTAGTAACAATGTAAAAGGTAGGTTGCCAATGTTTTTACAATTGATTATTGAGCATGATTATTGAGCACGATATGAGATATGATTATTGAGCATGATATGAGCACTATATGAGCATGATAGTCCAAGGTTCATTTTGGTTTTTTTGTATTTTTTCCCTAAGTTGGAAGTACTCCAAATTCCCATTGATAGTAAAATGTGGTACAGTCACAATACCACAGAGCATTGAAAAAGGAACCAGTATCACACAACATGGTTCAATTCATACCCAGACTCCCAAAAGTGCACTCTGTATGACTCACATTAGACTAATACTCTTCCTTGTTCATTTCTTAAATATTTTATCATTAGCCTCACACTGTCTTCAGTTTCTACCACTATTCTGGCCACAATTCTTGGTAATTTCAATTTTCCAATTCTCCCACTACTCTATACCTACTCCTATTAGGTGAACATGAAAGAAACGAAACAAATGTAACCATATCCTTAAAGGAGACTTCGGTCCAACTCAGCAATCCTAATATTTGACTTCCTTCCTAGAGTCACCACAATCTCTTAGAAAAGATGTCACTTTTTGTTCCTGCCTCAATCTTCAATCTCTTCTCCATTCTCTTTAATCAACAGCTGAAAATTCGGCTTATTTGAGGAAACAGATGCAATGAGAAGGAAACTTCCACACATTTTGCTCACTTGCCTGCACTGGTAAATTCAATGATTGACTCTCAGTCTTCATCTTCCTTGATCTGTCAGCAGCATCTGACCTTGTTGATCACTCCCTCCTCATCGATATTTTCTCTACCTGACTTCTAGTACACTGCACTGTTCTGGTTTCCCTCTTACCATACTGGTTGCACCTTCACACACTCCTCTGTTGTTTCTTCTTCCCTCAACCTCTTAATGTTGAGAGCACCCAAGACTTAATCCTTGGTCCCGTGTCTTCTCTATTTCCATTCCCTCCCTTGGAGATCTTATCCAGTAAGATCATGGCTTTAAATACTACTTTTTGATATTTGAGCGTGACTCCTAAATTTGTGTCTCTAGTCCAGACCTCTCTCCAAACTTGTATATCCAACTGCTTATTTGTCATCACCCCTCAGTGAGTCCAAAACTGAACTCCTGATCTTAACCCAAACCTGATCCACTCATAGACATTCCCATATAAACCACATCCTTTAATTTGTTCAGGCCAACAACCCGGGAGCCATCCTCGATGACTGACACATTCTTTTTCTCTCTCTTCCCATATCAAATCTGTAAAGAAATCCTGTTGATTCTGTTTTCAAAATAGATTCATCCAACCATTTCTTATCACCTTCACTGCTACTTTCCTGGTCCAAGTATCACCTGGATACTCTAATAGCCCCCACCTGGTCTCCCTGGTTCTACCTATCTTGCCTACATCTATTTTTGATAGAGCAGCAAGAGCCTTTTAAAAGGCAATGTTGTTACTCTACTCAAAATCTGGCACTGGCTCTCCATTTTACTCAAAATGAAAACCAAAGTCTGTACAATGTCCTATAAGGCCCTAATGATCTTCTTCTTCCTGCCCTGTATTATCCCTCTGACCTCACCACTTACTACTCTTCACTTATGTTCTAGCCACACTGGCCTCTTTGTTATTCCTTGAATATGACAGCCACCCAGCCACTTCAATTACACTAGCTATTCTTTCTGCTTAACACTGTTGCACTAGACATCCGCATGACTATCTCCCTCACTTCTGCAAATGTTGGTTCAAATGCTACATTATCAATGCAATCGAACAGCACTCTGGGACCTTTAACTAACAGTTGATATAATTTGGCTTCCATTCCCCTTGCCTGGCTCTACTACTTCTTTTTGGCACAACACTTACCACCTTCTAACACACTATATAGTTTAGTTATTCATTATGTTTGTTATTTATTATCTGTCTCTTTCTCTTGGAATGTATCCTCCATTATGGCAAGGATCTTTTTTTCTTGTTTTAACCAAAAGTTGCCTAGAACAGTGCTGGCACTTTTTTTTTTGTTGTTGTTAGAGACAGGGTCTCACTCTGTCACCCAGACTGGAGTGCAGTGGTACGATCATAGCTCACTGCAGCCTCAACCTCCTGGGTTCAAGACTCCCGAGTAGCTAGGACTACAGGCATTGTACCCGGACAAGATTTTTTTTTTTTTTTACTTTTTGTAGAGACAGGGTCTTGGTATGTTGTCCAGGCTGGTCTCGGACTGCTGGCCTCAAGTGATCCTCCCACCTCAGCCACCCAAAGTACTGGGATTACAGGGGTGAGCCACCGTGCCTGGCTGCTGGTACTTATAAGTGTTCAATAAATATCTGTTCAATGAAAGACTCGGTAACTACATACATTCTTCCTTTGACCATGGATAAATCATTATGGACAACTTGTAGACTGAGTCCCAGCCTCCTTCACCTCAGTAACTTTGCTCTTGCAATTATTCCCTCTCTCTTGCATCATTTTTTTCCCTTTACTAGATCATTACAATCATCACATAAATATCTTTAAAACCTTCCCTTTACTCAACATAATTCAACTGCTATTGCCCAATATCTCTGCTCTTTTTTACAATAAAACCAGGAAATTATCTACATTCACTGACTCTATTTCCGATATTCTCATTCTCTACTCAACTTCTCAGTTACCTTACTCAGAATAAAATCCAAAGGCCTTATAATGGCTCAGTAGAGCCTGGCCTCCCTCTGGGCCTCTGACATCCTCTCCCATCCGTCTCCCCTTAGTCAGTTCCTGCCACACTGGCCTCCTGGTTGTGCCTCCTACTGATTTCTACACTAGGAATGTTTCCAAGTACTATATATCAATTCTTTCTTTAGTTAAAAGTCTTCATTTTAACACAATAAACAGACCTCACTGAAGTGGTTACTTCCCTAAGGAACTTCATTCAGATGGCCTATTTTCTTACCTTAACTGGAGAACGTGTCATCATCTCCCCAGATCCTCTCGGGAATATTCGTGCTTGAGCAATCATCTCCAACACACTGGTTTTTCCAGCACTCTGATCTCCAACCACAACAACCTCAGTGCAAAACAAATAACATGTATTCTTATTTATCTGATACCAATTAAATTCAAATAGATTTGGAATGCTGCTCTAAGTTTTTTAGTCTTTTAAAATATCGACAGTTAAAGAAATAATTATTAAAAATCCATGAAAATACGCACGTTGAAAAAATAAATAGCAAAACATTAACTGGATCCATTATTTATAGCCAAATTTTTATTTTAAAAACTTGTGCTAATTTAAACCACTATTTCTAAAATCAGATTACTAACTTTCCACAAATCTTTATAGCTAGCTTACTCTTTATAAACACATTTTCAATTCTATTAGGTTAAATTTCAGTCATATGCCTAATTTAATCCACCATTTAATAATTTAATATTGCAAATATTAAAAATATATAATGCCAAATATCTAATAGCCTTCCTTTATAACACATAAATACAAGTAATACATAAATATTAGGTACTTATAATGGACCAAAACAGTCAAACAATACCGTTTAAGATATCGCCTGAACACATGAATAATCCTATGTAAAATATATAACTATGTGTGTATGTGTGTATGGATATGGTGTGTATGTATACATATATACACATCATTTTTAAGAAGCAAATTTTTTTTTTTGCTAATAGAGCAAGTTTACTGTCTATTAATTTTTTTACTTACTCGTGGAAGATGATCTTGTGTATTATAACTGGCATCATAATCAGAGAGAACATCAAGTACTTCAGAATACATGTCAATCAAAGACTTCTGTAAAATTTTAAAAAATAAAAAAAAGAAATACCACAGAGGGGTCAAGAAACAAAAAAGCTGATAAATTCAAATTGTTTTTCCATAATCATTGTATTATTTATTTCTAATTACATAAATATAGTTTCATAGTAAAAACTAACATAGTATAGAATAAAATTCTATTTCTTCTTATTTAGTTTATTTTATTTAGTGATAAACTGATTTAATAAGGTTCATTAATTCAGGATTTCCTAACCTTCTAATTAAATAACAAAGAGAAATTATTTAATACTGATGAGCTAATATTAAATGCCCAACAGAGGAAGACCATTAACACCAAAAAAGGCCAAGTAAGGGATAAGGTGACCAACTAATAATGAAATTATTCTTTGCCAAGTTTGGGTTGTGCATCTGTGTATGTGTGTGTGTGTGACAGAGAGAGAAGAGAGAAAACAGAGAAAATGCACAAGCGAGTACCTAAAAAAAGGATAAAACAAGAGAAATGAACACCAAGAAGACTGTTAAAGCAGTAAAAGTTGTTAAGTGTACCCTGATAACTGGGCAGGCCAAAATGTGAGTGCATCAAGGGCAAACGTCCTAGACCGTTTCTCTCTGTATAACCAGGATTGAACATGGTGCCTTGAATGTGACGAACTTCAAGTAATTATTTGATGAATGAATGAATGAACAAATAAATAAATAAGCCTGGGAAAAATGGGTATAATCAAGCACTTAATAAATAAGTTTTAATGCTAAGGTAGGAACAAAATGAGGGCTTCAGGTTCCCTTCATCTCTTAATACCCAGAAATAATTAAATGGCAAACAACTGCCATCCCATCTATCTAAAAACAAACAAAAATTTTCATTAAAATTGCATTTTATGAGAGAAAATAGTTTCTGAGGTAAACTCTTGATATACATTAACATTTGGACATGATTTTTGCAACTACTAGGTGCCACTTGCAAATAAGTCATGCTATTTATCTGTTTTGTATAATCATGATTTAGAGTCAGAGCTCCTAATGCATGTTGGTTAAACTAGAACTATGTATCTTTGGACTCTGGCTACAGAATACATGTGCCATGATTTACACTGCAGTTTTACTATACATAAATTGTT